>JAHLSL010000044.1:13133358-13217338 GCA_025920805.1 Petroica traversi | reverse complement strand
GGAGGCGCCCCGCGTGCGTGTGGCGTGGGGCGGGAAGAGCCGCCCGCAGGTAGCGGGGCCAGGCGGGCCTGCAGGGGAGCGAACATGGCAGCGCCGGAGTCCGGGAAAGAGGGATTTTTGCCCCTAGAGCGGGGATTAACCCTCCTCCTCCCGCCTCCGGATGCGTCCCCGGGAGACTCGCGCTTCATCTGCCGCTCCGGATTATCCACCCGCCCACCCTTCTTCCCCCACCCCCTTTCCCGGTATTTTCTCTCCTCCTGGAGATTATCAGGTTTCCCGCCCCTCCCTCTCCGGGATTCTCCACCTCCCCCCGCCTCGAGGGGATTATCTCCCCCCTTCTCTGCCGGATTATCCCCCCAGTTCGCTGTCCCTGTCCCTCCCTCCGCGTTTATGCTCCTCCGCAGCCTCGCCTCTCGGGGATTATCTCCTCTCCCTTTGGGGTGATTCTTCCTCTCCTGATCTCTGCCCCGGCCTTTCCCTGCCTATTTTCTACCCGAGGAAGTCAACCCTCCCCTTCCGTCTGCCACTGACTGGGGAAAGGGGCGAAAATGTGGTTGTGATCAGGTGGGCAGGAGTTTCCAGCAGTGCTGTCATCTCCTCGGTCGTTGTACGAGTACCGCAGGCAAGTGGATGTAGTTGTAGGAGAGGAGGCACCAGGGATGGATGTGCGGAGCTTGTACCAGAGTTCAGCCTGTGGCGTTGTGCTCCGTATGCAGGAAAATATCTGCACCCCTCCCGTGAATGTTACATCTGTCGGAGATGAAGGAAAGGCGACCTGGATTAGTGCTTTGGAAAAACCTGCGTGGCTGGGTGGTAGAGAATGCGCGGAAAAAAAGCCAGCAGCCTCTGAGTTTCTTTGAGGAACGTGCAATGTACAGTAGAAGCGTTGTAGGTGGGAAGGTGCTTGGGTGACATTGCTGCTGCCCGGGGGTCAAAGCTGTCTTGGATAGCTTCTGTCTTTGCTTGCAAGGCAGCTGGCTGAGGCTGTTGCTCAGTGTTGAGAGGAAGCAGACTGATATCTTTTGCTGATGCTCTGATGTGGTTCATTACTGTCAACTTGCTGGCAGAGGAAAAATGCGTGTGTTCCTAAAACAGAGGGGGAAGGTTTATCCCATGTATTTGGCTCCTGTGCAGGTTCGAGCAATCTCCTAACACCTGGTCTCCCTGCACATGGGTTTGCTGGAGGAGAGTTGCAGATCTTCTGGCCATCTTGCGGCACAAGGCCCAGGATTATATCCATTAAACTTCTCCCACTTGGCTTTGAGAGGAGGAGAGGCTGCGAGAAATTGTACAGAGACTGGGCAGCTATAAATAGATGTCGGACTAGAGGAGGCTTTGAAATCTTAGCGTGCTGCTTCTGAACAGATAGTGTCTGTTAAACTGGTTGGGTTGACACTAGCATCATAATGTTCCCTTTTATTTCTGCTGAGGTGGTTGGCTTTTAACACTTTGACTCGTGGCCGGACCATACAACATCTGCCAAAAAATTCTTCTTGAAAAGGACATAGAGAAAATTCTCAATTAAATAAAGTGCTGACAATTGGAGTCTAGTTTGAGCTCATTTAAATGTGATTTTAAAAGAGCCCTTTAGAGAAATCTTTAGTTTCCTCTTCCTTCCCTTGAAATGCTTGGAATTGATAATCTTGTGTCCTTTAATTTGTTCTCAAAGTATTGCTCTAGATAGATTAACTGAGATCTATGTTGCTGTGAAAAATCTGCAGTACTGAGGTATGGTATCCCAATGCTGGTAGCATTGCTAGGTTTTTATTTTGTTTAGGTTTTGGAGTTGTTTGTTTTTTAATGGAATCTTTGACATCTAACCAAAAGGGTGTATTTTCAGCTTCCTTGAATTCAGGGTGCTTGCATTTGTTTTAGACCTCACGGATCACTGCTCTTTCAGCTTGTCTTGTTGAGAGCTAATTAATATGGAAATTATTGACAAATATACTGTACTAGCTCTGTGGAATGGTATCTGTTTGGCTGCTCTATTAGTGGGCTAACTGCGTACTCTAAGTCTCTAAAATGATTGAAAAGCTGTTGCAGCATATGTGCAATTGGACCTTTTCTGAACTACCTCTTTCTTGTGCCTTTTTTTTTTTTCTTAAAAAATCATGGAAGCTATTAAATCATGACTTTTTTTTTTTTTAATTGAAAGAAAAATAAGAAAGGGAGTAATGAAAATGTGCCTGGATAATATGAAAGAGTCTTGACTAAGGCCAATAGAATGAATACCTGCAAGAACCCGACTTTTAGGACAATTCTTACCTAGAGCATAAAATTTCAATATGATATTTTTTTCCTTTTTCTGAATTTGTGTGTATGTAAACCTCAGGGAGATAGAAAGGAACAGAAATCTTGGCAGTATTATTTACTAGTTTTGACATTTTTAGTTGATAATTAACCATAGTAAAAGCAGGAAAACCAAGTAATCTGTCAAATAATTTGGCTTTATTTTGAGCTGTTAAGGATGTGATCAGAATATTATCTTCAAACACTGTGTGTCTTCAGTCAGCATCAAGCTTGCAATAGGTCCATGTGTTGGGTATTTCTGTGTGCAGAAACAGAGGTCAGTGATCTGGAGAAAACTTTATAGTACCAGAATGACAAGTAAAAGTCTCTTTGTACAGTGACTCAGTCCCTGAATTCCTTGTGTTATTCTAAATGTATTTATTTGTAGAAATTGTAGTTTGAATGCCATTTTCTAAATAAAATGTTCTAAAAGTTACTGCTTTAAACCCACACTTTCTGCCAAGTGATTTGAAGTTCTCACTGTGTGTGACTGTCCTAGGCTTGTGAGTGCCCTTTGATCCTCTGTGCAGGACACTGATCAGTGAATCTTTTCTCAAGCTGTAGAAAATGGAAGGAATTTCTTTTTGCATAAGAGACAGCTATGCACTTGGGATTGTGACAGTCTCCATGCAGATGTGGAAGGAATAATACTCTCAAGATCTGAAAGGATGAAAAGTTCATCCTTTCAGATGTTAAAATAAAATGCTTTGTCATGTTCTCTGTTTAAACTAAAAATGGATAAAAACTGGATGGGTTGGGCCTTGCACATGTGTTAAAAACCTGACTTTTTAGAAGCATCCTGCAACTGGAGGGGTCAGATATATTTGACTTATTTGTGTGGAAATATGATGTAGAATATGATGGTGGGGTTAAGGGCAAGTCTGTGAGAGGGAGAAGTGGTTTTACTGTGCCCCACAAGGGAAGAAGCTCATCAAGGTTGCTGGAGAAGAGTGAGTTTAGGTCAGTGTGATGGGTGAGAGACAGGCTGAAATACAGATGGGCTGGTCACAGATACTGTTAGAGGGCTGGTATGATTCTGTGGTCATTATAGGCATCTGCAGCTGCATCTCAGATTCTCCTACAGCAAAACTGGTGATGGCAATGTGCTATCCTGTGCTCTAAAACTAGGGGTTTTTTTCAGAATAAAGCAAGCCTGAATTATGTAGTTACAGCTGATGTCATTCATACAAGAATAATGGAGAGAAAAAAAAGATAGAAAGATAGGTTAGGACAGGGGTTTTTCCATATGTAAACATTTACATTCCTATTTTGGGTTAATTAGAGTCTTTGAGGTTACAGTAATTTCACAGCCGGTGTTGAATAATGACAGTAATTGAAAAATGGAATGTTGTCAAGTCTTATAATCATGTCTTAATTATTTACAAGGTCTGTGGTTTAAAAGAAAAAGGTATTTCATACTAAGAATGTTTCATATTAGCAACAATTCTGTGGGTTTTACACATCAGTTATTTAAAGAACTCATTCTAGTGTCTCGGTCTCATGAAACCATGGTGGAAATTAGAAAGATACTGAAATCAGATGACATTTCAGATTTACTAGCAACAAGTGTTACCTATAATTTTTTTTAAAGTTACCTATACATGTTTTTAAGAGTATTGGCTAGTTCTACAATCTGACAAGGAGCTGTTTGAGAGAAGGGACTCAGTAAAATCCATGCTTACTGCAGAGAATGACAGTGGTTTCTATAGACTTGTTTTTTGAAGAGGGGGACACAAAACATGACACGTGACACATGCAAATTCTTTGTATCTTACCCCAAAACATTGCTCCTCTGGCAGCTTCTGCTTACCCAATTCCCAAAGGATCAGATTACTGTTTCAGTTAAATTTGCTTTTCCAGTAGGTGGAGACACAACTGTTGATTTCAAATAAGCTTAAGCTTTTACGTTTTGATTGCAAACATTTTGTCTAGATACTGTTGAAATAGTGAAAATTAGGATGTAAGAAAAAGTTTAAAATTTTATTTTAAGATAGTTTACTTAAGCCTCTTTTACTGGATGAGCTCTGGCATTCAAATATTTCTTCTGTAGTAAGAGTGGCTACTCAAATAGTTTGGGTTTAATTTAGTAATTATCTCCACCCACTGGTCAAATATGTATTAATGAAAAGTTTAAGTGATGCCTTTTAAAATCCAAACACAGGATGGAGGAAAGTAGATTGACGGTAAAAAGATTGGATAAAGTTTGTTCTTAAGACTAGTAAAGGGGAGCCCTTAAGTAAATCGGCAGAGAAATAAAAGAAAGATGTATCAGCCATTCTGACAGTGTTACTCCATTCCTTGATAATTTTTTTAAAAAATATTTGATTCCACGTTCATTCATTAATTTTTCCGAGATCTGAGTGCAGGTATCAAATCAGAGGTTTGTAAACAACTTTACAAACAACATGTAAAACATGTCAACAACTTTTTATGTGATGTTGACTTTTTTTTTAACAAGTCAGTGGGCCAATTGGTAAGTCAGCCTTTACGTATCTTATTAAAATTCCACCCCATGCCTTTCCTGATCTTCTGTTGAAGTTTACAGAACTCTTTTTGGCAAGATGAAACTGCTTATGCAGCAGAAGTTCTCAAACTGGGAAGACAAACTGTATTCTAGTGAATGAAGTGAGAGAAAAGTTTATTTCGCCTTTCCAAGGCATTCTGGCTTACTGAATTGTGAGCTGTTGGGCTGTAGAAAAGGACAGGGTTGCTGGACAGAAATTGCTTGAACATTATTAAGTTTGCTGTAGTCATACTGCTGCTTACAGCTTCTCACGCATTCTTCAGATCATTAGAAGGAGGTGTAATTAACAACTGAAAGCTCAGTTTACACATTCTTTGGTAAAGAACGTGCAGGCAGGGAGAAGTTGGTAAGTGAAACTTAATGTTCATGGAGTGTGTGACAGCAGGGCATTCAGTCATGTGAATTCAAATCAGCAGTAGATCTACTGGCACGGCTCTGATGCTTGCACTACAGAACAGCAAAATGGGATGAGTAGTGCTTGATTCAGTCACTTCTGGCCAGTGAGGCTCCTTTATACTTATTTAATCTTTGTAGGATCCTAACAACTTCCAGGAGCTTGTTGCTTGATGTAGTTGGCATTTGTCTTATGTGATCTTCCCTGAGGACAAACTCTGGGTGAACATTGCTATGTGTGGTATTTAAAGCAGTGAGGCATTTAAATAACTGAGGGTTATTTATCAAGTGAAACTCTGGTTTTGGCTCTGTGAATTTTGTTTCATTATTTCATAGCTTTATGTGGGGTGGCCCCCTTGCTGCATGGATAAAATTCAACCTTGGTGTGAGCCTGCCTTGGGAGAGTTGTACATCATTAGCTCTGCAGTAATCTCACGGGTGTCTTGTCGCAAAAGGGATCAAATGGACACACTACCTTTGAGTCGTTGTGCTTTGGGAAGCAGATAAACTGGTAACCTGTGTTGCTGGGTTTTAATCAGCATGTCTGTAACATTACCTGGTCACAGAGAAGTAATGAGAAGTGCTTGAATTGCTCTGACTGATGGTTGAGAACCCTCACGTCTGCTTCATGTTCCCATTGCCGAAGGGGAGAAACATTTGGGCAGTTTTGAGGACAGGCCATAAATGCACAAAGAGAAAGGGGTATGAGAGCACTGAAGAGTTGAATTGTCTCTTGAGCTTGACACATGGTTTGATAGGAATTAAAGTCCTGTCCTTGTGTCTGCCACACACACCCCACTGGCTCCCAACAGGTAAGTCTTAGACACCCACACATTGTTAGAAATCGTGCTATTGGTATGGGAGATTAAGTGGGTGTGAACACCCGTGAGAAGGTAAGAGGCTTTGGATGTTGATATAAAGATGCAGGGAAGGGTTTGTGTTTAGTGATTTCCCAGCTCCGAGTGCGGAGCCCGGGCGCGCCGGGTGCGCTCGGAAAGGTGGCTCAAGCGCGCTCTCCAGTGGCCACAGCGGGACAGCGGCGCTGGGACGGGCTCGGGGCCGCCGCGCCGGCTGAGGGACAGAAGCCAGCTCCGGGCGTGCGGATGCCTGCTTGCTTAGCTGAATACACTGATAAATAAGCTGGTGCTTCTTAACAGATAAGTAACTAAATTCTTAAAAAAAAATTTTAAAAATCCGCTGTTGCCAAAAAATGATTCAGTTAGAAATCTTGCTCTTGTAGTTGGATCAAAAAATGACTCTCCCATCCAGCAGTCTATTAGTTGGGGAGATTGGTGCAGTCTCTGCTGGGACTGTTTGTGCTGCCGCCTGGAAGCAGGCAGGTTTACTGCTGAATGGAATTTATTAGTTATGAATTGAAGCGTGCGCATTTAACTGTGTCAAATCTTGGCAAAGAGCTCAGCAAACAGCACAGACTAACTAAACAGCAGCAGAAAGAAGTGTGTAATTCTTACCAAGTTTACCACACAGTTCTCAGTCTTACATCAGATTCCACGCTGTTCAGGAAAGCAGTGGGGGCCTTCAGAAGGAAGAACTTCATTGGTACTAATGGATAGGAAATGGAAAAGAGAAGGGAGGACTGTTCAGCAGGTAGACTCCTCATAAAGTGGAAGGTCTCAAGGTGCATTGTTGTAATTTGAGATTTCTAAGATACCTGAATGCTTCATAAATGATTTCAAGTTTTTGGTATTGTTTCTTTGTCTCTTTTTAACTGTCCAAACCTTGAGCTTCTGACTCCTGGTAGAGTTCTCTTTTGTAGATGAGATCTAAGGAAGGCCTTATAGAAACAAGGTAGGCCTTGTTTCTCCAAAAAACACAACTGTTTTGACAGTTTTATATGACAGTGATACTGTCAGAATGGTACTGTTAGGTCTTGCTATTAACTGGAGTTGTTGAACTAAGACACTTAAAGTAAGTTTGAGTTGGTAAGAATATACTGTTTGGTTGGGTTTTTAAAAGTAATTTTATTTGTAAGGTACTAGCAAAAAACCTACATAGAGGAACACTCAGTGAAACCATTAAGAATCCTTTCTTTAAAATTGTAATAGTCTAATTGCAAATTTGGCAAGAAATGCTTGTGTAATAAGTATCAGAACAGTCTGCTGCTTAGCTTAGAATGTATGGGCCCTATATGGAAAAGTGCAACTGTATGTCTGTTCGTATGTGACATCTGGTGTGATACAGTTGTACCACTTACACTTATCTGTTTACTACCTATGATAA
Source organism: Petroica traversi (assembly GCA_025920805.1). Classification (NCBI taxonomy): domain Eukaryota; kingdom Metazoa; phylum Chordata; class Aves; order Passeriformes; family Petroicidae; genus Petroica; species Petroica traversi. Next base: position 13,209,891 of record JAHLSL010000044.1, on the reverse strand, counting down.
AGACCATTACACAGAATGTGTACTTTTGTGCACAAAGCTCTTTTCTCACTGTGGATGTCATTATAAGGATTTTACACATTTCAAATAATAATAAAAAAATCCCTTGGGCTTCCCTACCCCAGGCATAAATGATTTTACTTTACAAATATAATTACTGTACTTCCAGAAGGTAATCTCTCTGGACAGCCATAGACTAGTTTGAATTAGATTACTCTGTTTTTTCCTCCAGGGTGAGTTAATACATTGAGCTTTATTTTTCTGTAATTACTTCAAAATTTAGATCACTTTTAATTCTTACTATTCTTCCTTATAGCTCGACTGGGAAAGCTAAGAATACTTGAATTTGAAACGTTAACATTAACTTTTTCTCACCACTGACTTTGTTTCCTTCAGGTAGGTATCTGTTCTGCTCCTCGACTTCATATAGTTCTTGCCGTATTCAGTTAGTCTCAGTTGTCGAGTTTCTTAATTTGGAAATACTGGAAATACTTACTTAATAAGCAGGTAATAAGCACATTAAATCTTTCAACTGTGACACTTAAGCAAGTCTAGCTAGAGCAATGTTTTTGTTAAATCTGTATTTCCAGAGTTCTGGGTTTGAAATCTTTCCAATAGTTTGGCAGTAAGCTTAATGAATAAAGCAAGTTACTACTTTTACCTTTGTTACAAAATCTTCGGATGGAAAGCCAGTCAGTGTGAAATAGAGTTTGTCAGGGGAGATAGTCAGGAAAATGGTTTTCCTATTATTTTTCATGAACTCAGCAGGAAGGGCAAATCTGTGGATAGATGATTGTGAGCCATGATGAGATGCAAATGCATTTATATAAATGACCTGTTGGTATTTGGATTTTACTTGCTTTAAGAAGCAGCAATGCTCTTAAGCAGTAGATGAGAAGACAACAGAGCTTAATTTGTAAATTACCCTTATAATAATGCAGCGCTGTTTTGAAAGAGACAGAAGGAAGTCTTTGGCATTTTGTGGTCTCAGAATATGACTTCCTGTTTGTGTTGAATACAGGACTAGCCAGGATATCTGTAGATGCAGTCATTTTAATTTTGCAGTTGGCATCTGGTATCAAAGTGCAGGAGTGTTACGTCCTATACCAAGGTAAATACAATGTTAAAAGGTAAAACTTGTTACTTGCATTGTCAGTGAAGTGCTACAGCCTAGCTGTGTAAGTCCACTGCAAATCTGAAAGTACTTGGGTCCCCTTTAATACAGTAGGCTTTCAAATAATAAGAACTGATGTTGGGTCAGACTGAAGGTCCTTCTAACTCCTTTTCCTAACATGCAGTGCAGCTTCTGAAACCATGCAGAATCTATCAGGAGCTCCTATTAATGTTATCTCTGAGCAGATTTTCAAGAAGACTGAAGACATGGATGTCTCTTGATGAGAAGAAACTGGGACCAGAAAATTTAGTATCTGGATAGCTTCAAATTCAGCTTCCAGATAGGGATAAAGAAGCATGACCTGGTCCCCAAGTGCCTAGACATCATTATCCAAAAACCAGTGAAGAATTCATTGTGCTAATGCATAACAGCAGCAGAATCCAAAATTTAATGCGTTGTTCACGACTAAAATAACATCTTATGTAATTGCCCTGGGCCTGCAAATTAGCAGCTTCCAAAAAGATCTGATAGCTTTGCAGAGGGGATTGAAAACTAAGACAGCAGAATGACTGATAATGCTAAAGGCATATGACTGGAAGGTCTCCAGGAAGTCCATCCCTTAGCAGAGAACAGATTACACGTTTGCCACTCTTTTTCTTTCTCTGCTCTTCTGCAAGTCGTTAGGGAGCCAGCATGAATGAAGGAGGATGACCTGAAGTACCAGGCACAGGTTAGCAGCTGTGGGTGTGGCTCCCTGTAAGAAAAAGATTCCTACTTTATAATGTTGCACTGAAGAAAGACCCTGTATCAGGAACTCTCTCTTGTTTGGTGTGATTTTGCTCTGTGTTTGAACTGAACAGGGTTGTTACCAGTAATAGATTGGAAGTCACAATCTGTCTTTTAAATGCCCTTTAAAAACAGGTACGTTTTATTTTGTTTGTATGCATGCAAACGTGACTGTGTGCATATATGGAAATGTACAGAAAAAGAAGGAATTTTTAATTAAATGTAGTATTTTTTATATATATCTATGTGTTAAGATGTGTGTGGGTGTATATATATGCATACAAATGTATCTTAAAAAAAAGAATGCTTGTCTGTAAACAGAAAGCCCAGCATCCATAAACTGTCTAGGAAAGTATAAAAATATAGTAAGCATACATGACATTTTCCCTAGGTAATCTCCCAGAAGCTGGCTAATATTTAATCTAAAGATTTTTACAATTAAATTAGTTTGTGGATTGTTTATGTAATTTGTTTGAGTGCTTTTACCATTCAAGATGCTTCCATTTCAAAACTGGTCTCAACTTCTTAGTGGACCAGTATTCATACGTAAATTGCTACTGTGCACTGGAGATCTGTTTGATTAAACATGAGAAACTCTTATCCTTGGATTGGATTACTGTTTAGTTTCTTTAAATAATTGACAATGGATTTTCGCTGAAGTGCTTGATAACTGAGATGTGATATGTGCAGCATTGTAGCCTTATGTGAAGATTGAGCCAGTACTAGTTCTTGTTTTGGTAACAGCTGGTGGCAGGAATTGCAGCAGATTAATGATTACCCATATTTTAGTTTAGGAAGCATGTCAGGCTGTCCGGGATACTTGTGCCATTGCTCCATTCTGCCTAATGATGTGTCCAGGTGAAACAGCAGAAACAGCTGTTTTGCCTTCAAACACTGGAGCCTGTACGCCTGTTTACATATTTACCTGCACTCCAGAGAGCTGACTGCTGCCATGTGACGTGTTCCTTCTGGTCCTGTCTTCCACACGGGCTCCCTGTATAAGGTGGACCTAGCCTTGGCCAAGATCGTGGTGTGGCTTTAAAGGTTCTTTTGCTTTCAGTGTGGGGTTTTAATAAACAGAGAAAGATAAACTGTGTTTGGTTTAAAGGGAAAGCATTCTAATAGTTTGCATTTTGTATTGTTTGCTCACTGAGTCCTTTGGACTTACATGTCTGTGCTGATAACAGGTGGTCATCTGAAGCTAAAGGGAAGACTTCTCAATTAGCAATAGAAATGCTCTTTTAGGTTAGTCTGACAGGACAGTATCCTGTGCCTGGAACCATGTTCAACTGATCTGTGGAAGTGCATAGATAATAAGGAAACATCACTGTCCCAATTCCTGTGATTAAAACAAAATCCCTTCCTAACGTCCCCCTTCACATTGTCCTATATCTATACCCAGAACTGAGAACATGCTGAAGCAACTGGCTCATCTTTCCCTCACTCACTTCAGTCATTCTACAGGAAGCTAGCAGGTTTTTGTATTCGGTATCACTTGGAAAACACTTCCAATATTACAGCAATAAGCAATGACTTCAAAGCTTCTAGGTTCAGTCTTCCGATGTAAGGAAGAAGATTGAGTTAGGAGTTCCACATCACCCTGTGTAAACAGTGAACTGAAGATGTGTTTACAAGTGAAATCAGCTTGATAAGAGATCTTAGAATCCAAGGAGTGACTTCCATACAGAATAAAGGCTTAGTGTTATAGAAATAGTTTCTCCTACCTGTTGGAAATATGGTGTCAAGGATTCAGCGATGTAAATAGCTCTTTCCCCTTTACTTTCCAGTCTACCATCTTCTCACTTGTTAAAGTCACAGTTCTCATATTTGATCCTTTTGTCAGTTAAACAGGGGATAACGAAGTCATGTCCCAGTGCAGTTCTCTAAAATGGTTTTAAAAAATAATTTTTCAAGGTGGCTTTCTTATTATCTTTTAACAGGAAATGTAGTCATTGACAAACCCCTAGTTTGGCCCGAGTGGAATGTGGAAACTCTCCGACAGAAGTTGGCAAGTGTATAAAAATAAGAGCAGTTCCATGACCAAGAGCTTGATCTAGTCTTTTATAGGTGCTCTTTCTTCTTCAGAGAAGAGATACTGATAGTGGTAGGTAAAACAATGTGGGGTTTGTTTATTTATTTATTTAACTAAGAAATAGAGCAACAGAACAGAAATAACACAACATATGTGGATTTCAGAAAAAATTAGGACCTTTCTTATCCCAAATTGCACCAAGAGGGCAGGTCTTCCTCTAATTATTGGTACATCTTGCTCAGAGAAGCGACAAAGGTTTATCTAACTTCTGCTCTTAAAACCAGCTATAATTTGATCGTCTTAATACCTTGAAAGTGAGGCTTGACCAGACTTGTATTTTCTCTTGCTGAAGAAATAGAGAAAATTGAGAAAGCGCAGCATGAATATGCTTCTTGTATAGAAATAGGAGGGAAAAAAGGAGTAAAATTTACCAGCTGTGCATTGAATATTGTCTTTCCAAGTGATGCCCAAAAATACTCTTGTGCATCTGAAGATGTTGAATGCATCATAAATCTCAGCTAATATTATCTAGAATTGCTCTACTTAGTTATCTGTGACCAAAATTAGAATCCTGCTAAAGCTTCTGTTACGTAGTTTTTAGAGTTCATTGGCAGCTTCTGAGTGAATTAAAAGCATGAAGAAAGACAAAAGAAGTGAAGAGTCATAAGGCCTTGAGATCTCAGCCATCCTGTTTTAAATTGGAATTTAAACATGTTAGAAAGCTATCCTGTGTGTCTATAGCACAGGCTACTTTTATTCAAACTACTCATTCTTTTTTTGCAGCTAAGCTGCCATTTTGGTTTTAGTCTATACTCTTGATTTTTAAGCCTTTGGGTGTACTTAGGGAACAGGAGGGGTACTTTCTTGTGTGAATAGAAATAGGCAATGAATAGAAAGATAGTGGAAGAAATCTCGAGTCTCTGTGAACCTAATGGATTAGTCAAGAGTTATACTGTGTGACATTTCACAGTTTGTACTTAAGGAAATATATGCAAATACCTCTTGTCAGCCTGTTTTGAGAGGATCTGAACATATAAACCTCTGAATGAGTCTTTCATTCAAGTAGGTCACTTCCTTCCTTTTTGTTATTTTTTTTCCTGACATAATTCCCAAACCAACTTTAACAGATGCCTAAACTTTGAAGTCACTGGGACTGGTTACCTGCTTGCAGTTACACTTACACTGAAATCCTTTTCAGTAATATTTTAGCATATTCTGCTTCTCTGGAATATTGTCTAACCAACTTTCTTAAAGGCAGCAGGCTGAAAGAGGGACATGGTGAGGGACTCAGCATTGGGAACCTCCCTGTCTTTCCCATCAGTGAAGAAGCACAGTGTCATCTTCCAGACAAAAGTGCCAGTCTGTGTACACGAAGACAGGTGGAGCAGGTGACAGTTCCTTTTAAACACTACCCCTTGCAGCATGGTGTAAACACATGTGTAGTGCTAAACTGTGTACAAAAATGACCGATGAGATATGGTTTCCTGGGCCATTAGCTGGAATATATAAGACATTTAAAGTATTTTTTTCTTTTTCCTCATGAGCGACTCCTTTTGCTGCATCTAGATTTTCTAAGTTCATCATAATGTGTTGCCTACTTTCCAGCCATTTAATGGCTTTTATTTGATACATTTTTGAATAATTCACTATTAAATAGGTGTTCAGGACTTTTAGCTCTCAAACAAAATTTTACTTTTATGTGTGTGTTGGAGAGATGACCAGCTTCTCTGTGGTAGGGTATCTGGCTAAATGGTTTGAACACTGTTGTTGGGGTATGTGCACTGTGTTCTGATGGCTGGTATGATGACTGCAAAAAAAACCCATGAGAGATAATCTGACACTGAGATGATCTTGAATTTGTGTATCTTAGTGGTGATTAAACTCACTGAAATATATTTTCTACTCCTCCTAAAATATAATCCAACAGAAGTCTTTAAAGGATTAAGTCAGCAAGATTTTATAGAGGATTATTTGTACAAGATGTTGGAAGTTCTGTGTCTGTGAATTTGTTTGGGATGCTGTTACGTTATGCGTGTGTCTTTTATGGAGTTTTGGAAGTCACAGGACACTGTGTGTTGCATAGTTTTGCTGTTAGCACAGTAGATTCAGGTAAAAAGGTGAAAACAAAAATGTCTGAGGTGAAGTTGCAGTGGTATTTCCATGCTTCAAATTTATGTATCCACCTGTTCTTGGAGAAGCCCCAGATTGAAGAGCAAGGCTGGTAGAATTAGTATACTGATTTATTCATTTTATTAAGTCTTGAACTTAAGAAAGTCTTCCTGATAATTTAAAATGAGTTATCTAATGTGTGCACATACAGCACTGCGTATGTGAAAAAAGGACCTGTTCAGGGTCAGGGTATCTCTCTGGAACACGAACTGCCTACAGGGTGATGGGCTTTATTTAAAGAATTAGGAAAACTGATGGACTGTGTAAAGGTTTGGTAAAAATCCTTCAGGGGAAGGCTTCTGCAGATATCTGTTGGTATTTAGCAGGGATGAGAATCTTTTTCTGGTCATATTTAAGTTTCTGGTTGGCATATGAGACCACAAAATTAGAGAGCTTCTTGGCATCCTCTGTTTTAACTTGTTTGACATGCCAACAATTCATTTATTAAACACAGGAAGTTCACAGTTTTGAGCACATGTGAAATTTGTCGAACTGCATAGTGAGTTTCAAGTACTCAGAGTGTATATCAAAAAACTATCATGAGACTATTTAATTCTCTACCCTTTCAGCCATAATTTAATCCTATGTTGAGCCAACGTAATGCATGCCTGATTGAATCTTTATCCTTCATAGCCCTTGATGCCCTTTGTTCTGGACAGAGGCATGGTAATTAATTTGTGAAAAGAATTTTTCAATACAGAGACTTGGCTTCTTTTTTGAACTACTGGCAGGAGCTCATTCAAAGCAGTCTCTTTGGTATTAAAAAACAAGTGTTGATTCCTTCTGTGTGAAAGTTGGCTTGTCTGGGCCTGAAAACTTACGCTGAGAAGTGATGTGGTATTTAAATCCTGACACTGTGTTTGGAAAAACAGAATCTCTGCCAGATTTTCTGCAGCTGAGAAAACTTCTTTCATGTTTCAAATGCTTCAGTCATTGAACACAAATTCCTTCTTACAGGATCAAATATGATTGCTATAACCATGGCAGGTTACTGTAGGGTACTCAATGCCATCAGTAAGCTGGATTTGTGGAAAGGATATTAATGAAAATAAAAAGATCCTTTTCCCAGCGATATGGTGTTAGTACTGCTGAGGTTTCTTCCAAAGTGAATGTTCCAAAGGAAGGTTTGGCATGAGGATCTGATGTTTCTGATGGACCTCTCAATGTGCAGACTAATGTCTGTAGGTTGGACCAGCAATCCAGTTAAGTGTTTACCAGGCTGTTGGGCTTGTGCCTTTTTTAGTGTGCCACTGGATCTGCTTCCCCCTCCTGGCTGGACCAAAAAGCAAGCTAAAGTCCAGCATGTTTCCTTGCAGTCCATACAACTTAGCACACATGTGTAAGCTGACTCTTAGAATGCTTGTAACGGAGGTATCAGGATCTGTTGATTTAGGGAAGTGCAAGCTTGGGTTCCTTAAAGTATCAGCTGTTCTTTGAGTAGAGACAGTTAAGCAGGTTCTGTCCTGAGCCTAGGACATTTCCTCTGCTACTTGACAAGTAGAATGTGTGCGGTTCTTCTGTGGGCCATGTTAAAAGACAGGGTTTCTGAGAAGTCGAAACAGAATCAAAATTCCATTTGGGTGTTGGGCATGTCTTCAAGAAAAGTGTAGTGAAAAGTGAAAGAAATATAGCTGATCATTTGAAAAATAACTAAACAGGTTAATTTCCTCTCTGTAAATAGGAATTTATACTCCTGGAAATGCATTCCTAGACTGTGTTCTGTTTCAGACCTTTCAAAATCCTGAGAAAGAATGGGGCCACGTTTGTATGAGACAATGACTAGTCCATCTATTTCTTACTACCCTGTGTGCTGTAAAACCTGTCTGCTGAGATAGGACATTGGTTTTTTTAAAAATCATATTCATAAGTAGTGGTAGCAAGGTGGTTTTAACCTTATAACACCTGGAAAGTTATGGAAAAAGACATCATTGCCCTTTCAAGTTTTCTTGGGAAGGAACTTGAAGGTAATTTCGTGTTAAAATGTTCCACAATCTTAAAACTGTTTGTGTCAAAGAGTCAATTTATCCATACAAGGTTGCACTGCTCTCTTTTTGTATTGTTCTCAGGCCCAGTGCTCTTCAGGGAAAGAGGAATTAATTGGGGAGTAAAATAAGCAGAAACAACCATGGATGGGACTGGCTGCTCTGAGAGCTCATTTGGTGTGATGGGACATTCCCCCCAACTGCCATGCCTGGAGGTTGTTGGCAAAGCAGTTACTCAGTTACTCTCTTCCAGGTCAGGACCTGGACTTCATAAAAGCTTCTTGTGTAAAAGCTGAAATATGGAATTGTTACTTACCTATTGCAGTGAAATTCCAAGACTGGGGATAGAGTCTCATGGTCCGCAACTATGAGATTGTACATGGGAGCACTTCAATAGGCTATTTTGGGAATCCTCTCCAGTTCTTTTCTGTGGATGACATTAGGAGTGTTCTGGCTACTGATCCCCAGGAAACTGGAACTCAAAATTTGTGCAAATCTGAGAGGTTTTATAGTCAAAACCCAGCAAGGTTCTTGCTTGTACTAGCATCCTCCCCTCCCCTCCCTGAGACCCCTAAGCAGTGTGGGAAACAACAGAACAAAGGACTTGCGTGAAAACTAAGATAATGTGGCTTTTATTGTTTCAGCATAAATAGGTTTGAAGAGAGTTATTGTATGAGGATGTGTATGAACTGCTTTTAGGAAACAGCAATTGCAGTAAGAAGTCAAGAAAGACATTATCTTACAAGATTTTTATTTTTTTCCCCTCCATAGACTTTCTCATGGCTCAGATGCAGTCAAAAAGCAAAGTTCCATCATAGTCTTATTTTTACATGAAAAGCCATTATAAAAGAGATGAAGTCATATCAGTAGAAGCTGTCGTTTCAAACATCACTACTTTCAGATTTGCAGCAATTTGCCTGTCTCAGAAAATGATGAAAAGCCTCGACAGACATTATTCTTTTCTGAGTTTTGTACTAGTGTGAGCGGTTCAAGAAGAAAAGTTCAGCTACTTCTGCATTTGCCAGTGCTACTTTTGAAAAAAAAACAAAACCAAAAAACCAAAAAGCAAAACAAAAGAAAAAAACTCCAAAACATTTGAACTGAAAAATGTGAAAAAATTACTTAAAAGTTCTCTGGTTTTGCTCAAGCTGGAGTGATGGGGTATGTGACTGAAAATTCAGAAGTTTGTAGCAAAACTTAATGAAACCCAACTTGGTATTCTGAGGAAACAGAATAGAAAATTTCAAACATGTATGCATTGAATATGGTTTTGAAGTTGTTTCACTGCCTGTGCCTACCTTACACAACACAGAACATTCAGGGTTTACAGAGTAACTTGGAAATTGACTTTAAAGTGAAGGTGGCAAACATTCAAAGGGAGCATTCTAAGTGGCAGTTTCCTTAAAAACATGTAGTTCTTAATCTAAGCTGCCCCAAGACCACTAGAAATAAATTTTTCCTGATGTTATTGTGCCTAGATATTCTTAAATTGAAATTAGATTTCCCACTTTTCATTAAATATTTGCAATCACAAATAAAAACTGGTAACATAATGTGGGGAAGTAGTTCAGGAGGTAAAACACATGACTGAGGGCACTGTGACTTACTCCGTAAAGTTTTTCAGTTCTCTTCAAAGTACAAGTGTCAAGCTGATCTTTTTATTCCTTTTCCAGGGTTCTTGAATGTACCCTTCAAAGGACTAAAGGAACACAACTGCTAAGGGTAATGAATAGGCAATTGTGTAAATCTTGACTGCATTGAATTGAAAGAAAGGTTTGGAATAGAGTCTCTTCACTATGGAAGTGACAGAGTTGTATTTTGAGCATTCCTGAAGGTCAAGTAAGCTTTTAACAAGCCATATTTTGCTCTTTCTTTATTAAAGCACAGAGGTTTTATGTGGTATTTTTCACTATGTAGAAACATAAGCAGTGTTATTTGGCAAACAAATTTGGAAAAGACGTTTTCTATCCACTCCATCGCTACTGACATTCCAACTGTGTTTTGGAAATTTTCTTTGTGGGTGAAGCTTTAACTGTGTCCTTAAAATAAGCAAGAACTGTGTCATATGGCAAAGGTAGTGAAGTAAACATTTTTTTTTATTTTCTTGTTGCAAGTCACCGTGAACTAGAACATCATTAGTGAGTTGGTTTTACTGCTGCCTAATACGTTTGTTTGGGCAGAAATGAGGGTGTGTGCATGAGAGTGATAAGTTTAGTGGAACTGGGAGCATTAGAGTTTAGGGATGAACTTCAAGTGAAATTTTTTGGAAATGTGCGAGGTGATCATGTAAAATTGGAAACTTGAGGTCCTGGGACAGAAATAATTTCATTTAAATGTTACAAATCTTGCCGATTCACTCCTGTCCTAAATTTTTTGCCTTCAGACTGGGATGCAGTAGAAAATTGAGTGAAATTAAGTAGATTCTTAATTAACTGAACACTTCCCTATGTAAGTGTTTCATGATGGGTCTTTTCCTTTCTATAGAAAAATGGACTGGATATAATAATGGTGTAATTAAATATATCTTTCCTTTTTTATTAAGGAATATGTGGCATAGTCTAAATATTTTCTAAAGTGCTTTAACTTATTTTGTGCTCCTCCAAAAAACTGTCTTACATTTCTGTTTTCTGCATATAGTTTTATTGGGCGATTTTCAAATCTTGTGTAGCATCTCTAGTGGAACCTCAAAAATATTATTAGGCCTGCACTAGGATAGCTCTAATTTAAATACTCCAGTGTTTTAGCTTGGAAGAGATAATTCAATAAATACTTCATAGCAGCAGAGGCCTGAAACAATGCCTGCATGAAATGTTAACACATGGGTGTGATTGTTAAAAGGGCTAAGGTGTCGTTTTTTAAGTGGCTGCATCATAATGGAGCAATCAGATTTTGAAAGTGCTGTGTTTGGATGCTTTCATTTAGAAAAGCATTCTATTGTTGTTATAAAATAACTCTGAGAATGTATTATGATACAGCATGATTTCACTTGATATCAAAACTCTTCATCACGAAATTCTTAATTGTTAGAATTCCTCACTGTCTCCTACACTTGAAGCTGTAAAAGGAAGTAGTGTTAAAAGCAACAGTAGTATCTAGATGATGTGTGGTTTCTGGTGGACTTCCTTGTCTAAGCATTTTCACTAAAACAAAAGAGGACCAAAAACAAAGTGCCAAAAGCTAATATGTAACCTAGAGTAATAGCAGTGGGACAAAATATACATGCTGTGTTTTCACTGAGGAAAGCGAACATTTTGTTCAATTAAAGATTTAAATTTTAGAGGAGAGTGAAGTTTAAAGTGATCCTTTGTACTGTTTTGTGACAGACCAGTAGATTGAGCTGACAGTATGACGTTAAGTGTGAGAAGGTCAAAATAGATCTCATTATCTCTCTGTATCAGTAGAGAGGGGAGTATTAATGGTGTCGTGCAAGGCACTCACAAGACACTCGTCTGATATATTTTCCACAGTTCTGATTGTCTATATTGAAAAAAGGTGCAGCCTGGAAGAGGTACAGGGAAGTTATGCCAAGTTTGCTTTTCTCCCAGTCAATATAAGAGAGGAGAAGCCTTCTGAAGGGCAGAAAATTGCCCTCTTTATGTTGGAATAATGAAAAATCAAGCATTGTTTGCTAGATGTGGGCCACAAACAGGGACCAGAAAGAATTGTGTAAGATGGATTTCCTATTAACTGAGATTAAGGAAATGCCCAGGAATCTGAAGTGTGGATTGTTTTTAATGATCTCCTCTTGAGACTCTGTTGAGTCATCAGGTGCCTTCAGAAACAAGGATGCAGATACCCCTGAGATGGGAACTGCAGTGGAACCAGCATCATCTCTTGTAATCAGATTCATCATGGGTCTCTGGAAGTGCAGTGTAGTTACTTTGCTACACAGTGGAATATCTAATTTTGTTTATTAAAAGTAGCCTGTCGTTTTTGCAGACGTGCACAAACCATGCTTCAGAACAGCTTGTTCTTGTATCAGCTTGTAACTAATGTCCTGAACCATGACATTTACACTGACAGTGGAGTACAGTTCAGTCCTTGTGAATTTTGGCTTTCTTTGAGAAAATGCCTATCCAGTGTTCCTAGATGAAATTGCAAATAGTTGAAAAAAGATGTTGATGGCCGAGCTTGGACCAGTTGCTGCTGGAGTACCTGATCTTGGAAGTGGGGCAAAACATGCAGCTTGCCTTACCCACTGTGACAGTGTTGGTTGCAGACCAGCACAAGATGGAGACCAGCATGTAACACTTGGAGTGGAAGTCCAAGTGCTTTCCCTTTGAAGGGTGTTCATTATTTTCTCAAGTCTATTTTTTTTTTACTTGTGTGAAGAAGGGATCTAATTGAGGAAGAAATCTTAATTGATTTCCAGCTGCCCTTAGGCTGAATTTGTGAATGGGATGGTATTGCATGGCTTCCCCTCTAGAGTTTCACCAAGAAAAGTGTTACAGTAAACTGATTCTTATATTTGGGATTGTTTGTTTGTTACATATAACTTGTCCCTGTGCGATATAACTGTGGTTTTTACTTATGTTAGCATTTTTTCAGTCCTACTTTCTACAGGCTCTGTCGTATTGCAACAGATAAATAATACTGAGTCTGGTGGCAGAAATGCAGATACAAAGCTTTGATTCATCTGAAAGAGTGCACATTAGAGAAAGCAATACTTCAAAAACTGTACTTATGTTGCTGCATCTCTTTTGCTGGCATTTTAGACTTCATAAAAACTGACAATAATTTCTAGAGGCACTGCAGAGAATGCAAGTTTCTTCATCCAGCTACTGTTTGCAAAATACCAGGGAGAATGATGGATGTGTGCAATAAGCTCAGCCTGTTGTATAACTTGAGTGGAGTTCAGGATACATTCTGAAACTTTGTTGAATTTTTGCTATAACTTTTGAGTACAAAGTAGTATCTTAGACTGCCTATCCGCTGAATGTTTTGCCTCCATTTAAAAATCTGTTTTGATATATTCTCCAGTACCTGAACTACTGAAGTAGATGAAGAACTAAGGGTAGTACAGTCTTTCTTCACCAAAATTGAAGTTTCTCCTGGGGCATGTCCCAGTATTCATTTAAAGTACAGCAGTCTTTACGTGACATCAATGGATACTTTGCTAGCGTCTGTAGCTAAAAAGAAAGAACATCATCCTTTTCAAGAACTTCTGGTTGACTTGCTTGTACATGCTCTGATTTGTGCTGTGTGGTGCTTGAAGATTTTTTTTTCTCCGTACTTGTCTGGTGTGTGCATGTATGTCCTTCCTCAGTTAATAATTTCTGTGCCCGAAGCTTGCATCATTCTCCCTCTAATTAAAAAAGGTCAGAAAACTTGGAAATACCTAACACCTATATAGGCTTATCTTCAAAGCATCAAACTTAGTGAGCATCAAGTTAAGTTAATTGCCTTTGTACGTCACAAAATATTTTTCTTTGCAATCCTTTTAGAAAAAGAAGTCTGACAAAATTTCCTTAATACTAGATTTTAGTGTATCTGTCCTCAATATCTTATTATTGGTCATCAATATATATATTTTAAAAAGACTTAACCTTTTAATTCTGCTGGTTTTGGAATTTTGATGTTTTGTTCCCTTTTTATCTTTGCTGAGATAATTTTTAAATAGTGTTTTTTTCCCCCAAAAGATGCAGCTGTGAGGTCCATCTGTTCATCAGAAAATTTGTGCTTCATCTTTTTTTAGACAAACTTCACAGCCTGAAAGAAGTATGTCTGCAGTGTTCGAGCTGGGAAAGGGTTCTTGGCTCTTCCCTATAGCTTTTGTGACCTTCACACTTACGAAAAATGGGCATGTAAGATATAGTTGAGCCAGGTTTGATAAGGGTAGGCACTGCTTGAGCTTCTATTTATAGGTATGTTAAAATAGCTCCATCTTGGCTTGCCAGTAGACTTGGAGAAAATGAAGTTAAAAAAAAATTGATGAACTTTTCTAAGCACTTACGTTATTTCTTTTCAACATGCAGAAATTCAGTGGGCAGAATTTGAATATCCAGAGGAACATTCATTCTTATCAATTAGACTTTTCCTTCTCCTTTTAAAAATTCATTGCCATATGCGATTCTGCAGTCCATACAGTGTTCATGCTGCAGACAACAGCTTTATCATTAATTAATCTTACTGTCTTTTCAGAGGAGCTCTGCTGTGTTTACTGCCTGAGGAAGGGGTCCCGTTTAGAAAAGGTGCTCGAGTGATGTTACATTGGAATGCTGGCCAGGAATGTCTGAGTTAAGGTGCCTGTCCAAGGCTGGCCCAGTGCTCCCAAGCTTGGCAGTGTCTGTCAGACAGGAGGTACAGAGTGTGTGGGTGGGTGTTTAAAGGGTGTCATTGCACCCTGCTACAGTCAGAGGTGAGTGTGCTGTAGGTGACTGATTTGTAGAGGAGCAGGGGGCTGAACTGCAGAGCTCCATCACTCCTGTGGGGCTCGTTGTGCTGGAGCTGTTGCTGAGAGTGATCCTGCTCAGTGCATGCAGCTGCTGTCTGTGAAAACACAAACATAATGTTGCATGTGCTCACTGCATAGTGCTTTCCCAGAGTCCTTTATCTTAAAATATGGCTTCTGAAACTTACTCTAGCAGTAGTAAGACAGCTTTGTCAGTCTTTCATACATTCTTGGTCAATAGCCTGTTTGTGAATGAGCTCATGAAATATTCTCAGAATGTTAGCTTGTTCATAGGTACTCATTTTCTCTGTTCTAGACTGCCAAAAATGCTATAATTTGTGACTGGGGAGAGAAGTGGCCAACACAAAAGACCTTCTTTTTTTCCTTTGCCTTATATTTAAGCATAATGATGCTTATTTAAAAAACATGAAACCAAATGGGAAAAAATTAGAAAGTTGTCATTGGTTAAGGGCTGGCAAAGTTACAAATTAATCTTCTTTTGTCTGAGTTTATTGTGTGTCATGTGAAACTTTTTGATATATTCCTCTTAAAAAGGTTTTAAATCACATGAGAAATTATTTCTGAAGTTTATGTTTGTGACAAGATTTTAATCTAACTTTCTAGACTTTGTGTGGAGTACCTGCCTTGCCAGTAGTCCTTGAGGTTTTTATTATAACTTCCTATCCAGATGAGTAGGCCATGTGGAAATAAATATGCATGTTTATTTAAATATATTATACATAATTTTCTTTTCATTCTTGTTATTTTGTAAGCTTTGAGACTAATAAGATGAAACTGAGCTAAAAAAAGTCTGTGCAAGGTATTCAGTCTGAAAAGCTTTAATTTTCCCCAGTGAGTGACACATTTGTCTTCTGTCTGCAAATCTGGAAAATTTATTTAAATGTATGCTTCCTTTTTCCTCTACATAGAATTAATGTAGACAAGAATTAGGCACTGAAAGAAAGGATAAAATCAAATTTGGTAGAAGAGTCACAGTTGAGAGCTTGGTGAAAACCTGTCTTTTTCTTACAATTATAAGAAGAAAAGAGTTATCAGGGTATCTTTTACTTCTGTTTGATCTGAATTTACTAATGTAAGGTACACGTGTAGATTAAACCCTTGAAGCATGCTTTAGTTGCCTGAAGAACTCTGTGGGAATTAGGAGGAGTTAATTGTGGTTAGTAAATTCTGCATTAGGGATTGGGATTTCTGTATTCCCACGTCTCAGGATGCATGCTGTTTGCCAGAGAGATCAATTAACATCCCTTTGCCCCTTTTCCCTTTTTGACTTGGGGTTCAGATGACAAACTAGTTTCCCTGAATGTGGGGTCATATGTAGAGTGGGAATAAATTGTTCAGTGCATGTACACAGCAGACCAGTATATTCCTGCTGAGTCTTGCTTGAGGCTTTAAACTTGCAGTGGTTATGAAGATATTCTTTGAAAATTGACTATGGAAATTAATTCTGTCTGTGTTCCCTGTCACGAAAGCCAGAGGCTAGAGTGAAGAGGGGCCCGTTGTAATCTCATTTCTCTTAGGAGTCCCAGCTCAGACTCAGTTGTGTTGTCACTTCTACCTGAAAATCCCTTTATTTCAACACCTTGCCTCAACTGAGAGTCTGTTTCTGCTGCCCGGTTCCTCCTGGTGTGTCTGGGGGCTGTTGTCAGTGTTTGTTTCTTGTAACATGCATGTGTTCCCAGGTGGTTTTGTTAAGCATTGTAGTCAGCCATGCCTATCTCACGGTGTCTGCAAAAAAGCAAATCCTTACATGTTATGATGAGAGTTTAAAGTTTTCCCCAGATGGGTCTTTGCATGTAGAAACAGGCTTGTCTTCAGAGAGAGAGGGAGCTGAATGGTAAAGATCTCAAAGTCACTATGGTCTTAAAGTTTTCCTGTAAAAGGTGGGACAAGAGAGGGAAGAGAGACCCAATTAGTTTTCCACTGAAGGGAAAGCATGCATTTCCTTTTTATCAAACACCAAAGTACTCAACAGTAAGGAGCACTTCTGACAACCTGGTTTACGCGGTTTGTTCATGGAGTCCTTAGTTCTTCAGTATGCCTGACTTAAATGCAAGTTCTACAGGGTTTTCTACCCCCCAGTGAGTAACTTCTATCAACATTTCAAGGGCAGATTCATCACAAAAGAGATATGTGGCTCAAAAGGCAATTTTTTATGGGATATTTAGAGTTGATAATCTCAAAACTCCTCAGTTCCATCCGTTTCTTGCTTGGTAGGACCTGATCTTTTACTTAAAACTTTCCTAGGTAAGTCCTTTCATCTTTCATTCCTGCTGCTCAGGAATAAGGTAAGATACTTTTCTAAAAGTGTCTTCTAAAAGCTAAGATGGCTTTAACCATGCAAAGAAATAAGTGAAATTGTTTTAAAAGAGTGCTACTTGAAATTCAATGTGTATATGCATTATTCTGAAAGATCATTATTATTAAGCCTGAAACGAAGGATCTCCTGTTATTTGTTGTCTAATAGAATATTTCTTCCCCTAGAAATGAGTAAACAAAAGCCTGTTGAATAAATTCAGAAGAGGAGGTTCTATAATACATTTCCCAAAGTGTCTTCCCCTTTTCCCACCTCTGCCCTTAAATAGTCTTTGGACAAATCAAATTGTTTGAAAGTACACATATGAATATCTAAGGCATATGTAGTCAGTATATTGCTTAGACTTTCAAAGCCATTTTCACATGTGAGCAAATACCAGCGTTTCACATTAAACAGGTACTATATTTGAAAGTGGTCCATGACTTGTATAATGCACGTAAAACACTGAGATTAAAATGCTTAATCTAGTCCATCAAAAAAGTACCCATGTATTTGTGGTCTAATCTTTTTAAATAAACCAGCTCACATAATTCCTGTTAAAAGATGCTGTTGATGATTTTTTGGCAAATAACATTTGATCATGTTCTGAATTTTTTGCTAAGTGAGTGTAAAGCAGTGAAACATGGTGAAACATAAATGTTCCACTTCCTACTGTGTGCTCAATAACAGGTGCAAAGACTTTTGAAGCTTAATCTTTCTGTCATGCTAATTTTTTTTTTCTTAACATTATAACTGGTTAAAATAAAGGAGTACTTAATTGTATTATTTTTTTATTCAACTACTTAGAAAATCTTCCTTTTAACATGAGGAACTATCTATGCTGAGGCAATATAGAGCCTCATATTATGTTCAAACATAAACAATACAGGATGAGTAAAGATGCCTTATCCTACCTTTTTGGTTTGCTTTCTAATACACGATTTAGAACTAAGAAAACTCTTGCCATGATGGCTGTGCCATGACACAAGGCAACCAACACACAGCAATAGGAAGCTATCTCTGAGAACAGCTGGTTTTGATTTTGATGACCTGGAATGCAAGTCTGCTTTTGTGAATTTTTTGAACTCTGCATATTGATAAACCTGGTTACTGTTTTCTAAGTGTGCTGAAATATATTTAAGTAGTTCTGATGCAAGATGTTTGTGAAACCTTTATTAAATAAAATATTAAGTTGAAAATACCATGTCTACTTGCACGAAAGCCAGTTTCTGAAGCTTAACATTGTTCTTAACAGTTTCTTGTTGATGAGAAAGTTTTTATGTAATATTTTTAAATTTTATCTAAGGCAGAATTCCAAAAGGCTTAAGTAAGAAACAGGATATTATCATGGAGCTAATATGAATAATACCTTCATTATAGATGTTTTTGTCACCATCAAGTGCTGGAATTGAAGTTGAGATGCATACTTCGACCTGAAGGAAGCTTTGCATTTTCTCTGATTATTTATAGAAGAAAAAGTGATAACTTGAAATCCCTTAAAAAGAATTTATGTAACTGTTAAAAATGTAAAGAAAGCTTATTATTCTAACACTTGAATTATTATGCAGCTCCTATGATGCAAATTGGCCAGTAACATCTGTCTGCTTCTGCAGATATTATAGCTTGCATGACTACATTAAAAGTCACGAGTCTGAAACTGGGAATTGAGAAAATGTGAAAGAAGGCAGTTCCATCTGCAGCTGAGCTAGTCAGGCTGTAGGACATACCTAGTCTGGGGAAGTTGTGGACTGTTTACATGGAAATTCCATGACTTTATGTAATGTGTGACTGCTGACAGTGCTTTGTCTGTTACAAAGTAGAAATAATACTGCTTCAAAATCTGAAAGCATAAAGTGTCATTTTCCCTCCTACTTCGGTTTCACAGAAAGTCCACATCTTTTGAAACAAGAAGTGTGGTTAAAATATTTAAAATAATACAGGGCTTTTGACATGCACTGCTGTAGTTAAAATATGGCACATGAGTTTATTTGCTTGTTGAAAAGTCAGTTCCACTTAACAGAAAGAATGGCCAGAATTTTTTTTCTTGGGATGGAATTTTCTAGGAAGAATTGAAATCAGAAAGTAGGTGTTGAAAAATGCAGTTTGTTCTGTTAGTGTGCAGTGTTTCATAATAGCTTTCATTATAAAGCAGTGAGGAAAGTTAAGGGTAAATTCCTGTGTGGGAGAAGGGGCATATAGGCTTTTCTAATTCTTTTGATATATACCACTCTGCAACATGCAGAGCATTGCAGGACACCGTGGTTATTCCAAGGCTTCTCAGCTTGTTGGGGATCTCAACAGATTTTGTTAGTACACTTGTGTGTGTGTCTGTTTGAGCATGCATATGTGACTTGGCAGAAGTTTAAAAGAACACAGTTAAAAACAAGAACAAATTCTCTTCACTCGCCTCGATGACTTCAGGGGACCAGACAGCTGGGATGGTGGCATTTTCTGACATTTCCTTGGGCAGCATTGATCACTCTCAGCCAGGAGCAGTTCTCTCAGCAAGTCTGAGGGTACTGTGCAGGCACAATGCATTTCTCATTGTAGGATGTGCTTCCCACGGCAGTGTGTTATGGGACTAGGTTGGTGTTGGCATCTGCACCATGTGCACTTAGTACCAGGGTGCAGTGGGTCAGGACTGGCTGTAAAGGACTGCTGGGGATGGACACAAGTGTCCCCTGGTAAGAGCTGCCTTGGAAGCAAATTTTTGGTTTAAAAGAATTGATTTGGAACTACATGTTTATTTTTAAAACAATGAATCCATCTCTACAAGCATTGTAAAACTTGTGGGTTGCTGTACGTATGAGGGCTGGAAACTTCTGAAAAAGATGAAATGAAAATAGTACTGAATGATTTGTTTTTATTGTATTTGGAAGATTATGCATATCTTATACATAGTTTATAGCAAATTCAGCAGCAAATCTTGAAAGGAATGAGCTGGGCCTGGATTTAATTGGATACAACCTTTATTCCATTTTTCAGACACACTCATGAACAAAAAAGTTCTTTCTCTGTTCTGTTCCCTTGCTCTCAGTAGATGTACTTGACTGCTTAACGTCTCTGAAGTGAATATTGTGGTGTTTCCCAGAGCTTTTGCTCCTTATGGAAGCCTGTTTTGGTCAGTACTTACTTTTTGTTTTTGTTTTGTCAGCAGCCATGCAGCAGGTCTTGGACAACCTTACTGATCTGCCAACATCGACAGGCGCTGAAGAAATAGACCTGATTTTTCTTAAAGGCATTATGGAAAACCCTATCGTAAGATCACTTGCTAAGGTATTTATATTTGCTGCTTTGAGTAGAATCCAGAAATGTTTTAACTCTTACATTATTGTGTGAACATTGAGTATGGACTGAGGTATCAAGAACATGTTGGTAGATCGAAGGTGAAGGTTTGGTATAATGTAATTTCTGTACACCCTGGTTAATTGTTATATAGAAGAATCTAGAGGAAGATGAAAAAATCAGAGACAACAGAAAGAATGTGATTGCATTAATTATGAAGAAAAATCATAATATTTGAAATTGGAAGCAGTTGATTTTAGTGTAGTCTTGTAACCACTGTTGTGTGCAAAACCCATATGCCTTCTCACTTAATGTTTTTGTCAGAGGTGAAAAGTGAGAGCAGTAACCTTCATTGCCCCATGGCAAAAACAAGTTTTCTTTTTGTCTTTAGCTGAAAAATACTTCCTGATATGTCTGGAAAATATTCTTTCCATGTCACTTCCTGGGTCTCAGACTAATGTTTTTACCTTTGATTGCCAGCTCTCTAAAACATGGGTTATCCTAAAAGTTTTGTTCTGGGTTATGAAAATCTTTTATGTATAGGTGATAGCAGTCAATTATAAATATTTAAGGTGATATTTCCAAAAAAATCTTTGAACTCTGTAATTAAAATGTAACTGGTCTTACCAGTAGGAAATGCAGTCAAATATTGTACATGACTTATATTTATTCTTAATCTTACTTCATAAAAATAAGCTCCTTTTATGAGGAAAAGCCAGTTAACTTAAATACAGCTGTCTCTTTAATAGGAACAGACATCTAAAAGCAGTGCCCTCTGGGCAGGTGTGAAATCCTCTCTAAAGCTAAAGGATTGTTGTCCAGGGATTTTGTTGAGTATAAAAATCTGTAAAGTAAAACATCTCATGCGAATTAATTATAAAAATTTACTTCTGTTTAGCTGTTCAAAAATTTGGTTTAACTTGAAGACATGGTACAGGAATAAACTTAGTAGTAATGGAAGCGTCTTATCTGCTGGTGAGGTGACTGCAGAGGGAAAGATTTGTATACTAAATTTACTAGAGTAAGTAAAGCATTTTTTTACTGTCAGTGGAAACAACTTCAAGTATCTGCTGCATAGGTCATCTTTAGTATTTATCATGAAAATGTTCGTTGCAAAGTTTTTTCTTCTTATCAAGAATTTGTGCTTTAATGGCCAATAACAATTAGGTGGAATTTAATGACTAGCAGATGTAAAAAGAAGTGCTTGTGATGGAAACAGATTCTTAACTGTACATATGCTTTATCTAGAATGCTTAAAGGTTTTAATTGTGTTCACATGGTGTGACTGCACTCATATTTTCTTTGTAATTATTTTGGAAAAATCCTCAGTCTTAACAAGCAGTGCTAAATAAGGATAAGATCAAAACACATTTGGCGAAGCATATGTAATTCACATAAAAATCTATTTGTCCCTAAAAATACATAAAGTTGCTTTTCTATTAGAAGAGCTGGTTTTACCAGAATTAACAGTTCTCTGAGATGGTTACATTATTTAAGCAGAATCATTTCTAAGCAGCCAGAAATGCAGAAACCTTTTAATTTTTCTTTATTAGCCAGTTATTAAGACTAATCATTATGTAAAGTACGCCAAAAAAGACAATAAGAAACTTGGGGAAATGTGCCACAAGCTATATAAACTTATTTTCTCCTATTGGTCCTTAAATAAATGAAGGTAAAGAATAAGCATAGTTGTTAGTTTATAGTATTTTGCAGTGCAGTTTGGCTGATCTTTTAAAACTGGGTTATGTTCATTTCACACTTTTCCTGTATGGAATAAAGGCAATAAGGTAGAAATCACAGATTTTTTGGGATAGGGTTCTTTCACTGAACCTTTCTACTTTTCAGTAGGTGGTGGAGGAAAGGAGAACTGTTATCATTGTAAAATGTTCTTTCCTGCCACTGATATTTATAGAATCATAGAGTAGTTTTGTTTGGAAGTGGCCTTTAAAGGTCACCTTGTCTAACCCCCTTGCAGTGAGCAGGGACATCAACTAGATCAGGTTGCTCAGGGCCCTGTCCAGCCTGACCTTGATTGTTTCTAGGGATGGAGCATCTACAACTTTTCTGGGCAACCTGTTGCAGTGTTTCACCACACCCATCCTAGAACCCTTCTTCCTTATAGCTAGTCTCAATCTACCCTCTTTTAGTTAAAAATCATTATGCCCTGTCCTATTGCTAAAAGCCCTAATAAAAGCTTTGTTCCCATCTTTCTAGTAAGCCCCCTTTGAGTATTGAAAGACTGCTGTAACGTCTTCCCAGTCTTCTCTTTTCCAGACTTAGCAATCCCAACTCCCTATCTTTCCCATGATGATGTTTGTATTCATTCCTAACTAATCTTTAGAATTCTTACACTTTTTGGAAAATAGTTGTTGAACTTGGAACATGCATGAATTCTACTCAGTTTTGCTACTCAGCTATGGTATCAAAATTCTCTTCTCCTGGATTGTTAACTATTCTTTCAAACCTCAAAACTTTATCGTCTTTCTGCTGTCACACTATTGCTTTTAGCCTTATAGCACAGCTTACAGCAGATTAGGTGAATGCCCAACCCAGGCCAAGGAAAAATCTTGGGAGTAATCTGTAAGCATTTAGTCCAGTATTTAAAATGTCAGATTGTTGGAGGTAAAAACCTTGCTATTTGAACATTTAGCAAGTATGATAAATAGTGAATGCACAGAAAGGCTCAATTCAATATCAATGTTTCTGAAATGCTCAATTGAAATGAAAAAAAAATTCAATATCTAAGTTAGGTATTCCTAGTTTGTTTTTTAACTTATTCATACCATTCCATATCCTGCTATACCTCAACATGTTACAGGATCAGAGATTCTTCACTAATAAAATTTCTTGTTCACCAGTATATACATGGCCTTGATTTTTGGAGAATATTTGTATTTAGATTATATCATTCAGTATTAGTGGTATTTTGAAAAAAATGACTGAGAAAAAAAGGTAACCCATATTCTCTAATTTTATAAAGGTTTTGCAGTTGGATTATGTTTAAAAATCACTAGATCTGTGTCTTTACTTTCTGTAAAGCGCATTGTTTACCGTATGTATTCTGTACAAAAGAGCATTCCCTTATAAAGGAGAATGTGTGTAGGTGCTGAGCTTTCTATAACTTTGTAACCACAGCATTTGGTTTGTGTGTGTTGGTGTTGGAGAATGTTTGAAATGCCTTTATGATAAGTTAACCTTTCCAGAGTTTGGTCATCAGACCTGCAGAAATAGCATTTTATAGATATGAAGTACAATTTAATACTCAGATGATTTCAGGAAGCAAAGTGTTCTGCTTTTAGCAAAATGGTATCTTATTGTCTGTTTTAAAGCACTAATAGGAGAGTAGAAGTGCTCACATACCTTCAAATAATGTCTATGGGAAGTATATATAGATTACTCTGAATTATACCTATTGCTGAATTATACCTATTATGTAATTCCGTTTTTATATGCCAAAGTAGTTGCTCCTTTGTAAATTTCTTGTTGTAACAGTGTTTAAAATAACTTTTAATTGAGAATCTGAGTTATTTTTGGCCTCCTCTTATTCCCTAATTCTGTGATAGAGCCCTGTCTGTAATAAGTAAGTGAAGCATTCAGTGATGCTTCTCTTCCTGCTCAAAGCACCCAACTTTCAATGAATTTCAGTAGCTGCAGAATGTAGGAAAAGATTATGTCTGCAGGAATAGCTCTGGGTAGAGATGAAATATTATCATAGTATCACAGGATGGTTGAGGCTGGAAGGGACCTCTGGAGGACATCTGGTCCAACTCCCCCTTCACAAGCAGGCCCCCCTGGATATGGTTGCCCAGGACCACACTCAGACAGCTTTTGAGTATCTCCAAAGGAGACTCCCATCTTCTCTCGGCAACCTGTGCCAGTGCTCAGTCACCTTCACACTGCAAAAAGTGTTTCCTAGTGTTCAGACAGAGCTTCCTGTGTTTCATTTTATGCCCACTGCCTCATGTCACTGGTCACCACTGGAAACAGGCTCTGTCCTCTTTGCATAGTACACCTTCTGTACATATTGATGAGATTCCCCTGAGCCTTCTCTTTTCCAGGTGAAACAGTCCCAGCTCAATAAGCCTTTCCTCAAATGTGAGGTGCTCAAATGTGAGGTGCTCCAGATTCATCATCGTGTTTGTGGCCCTACACTGAGCTGTTTCCAGTATAGTCCAGAGTGTTCCAGGTGTGCCCTCACTAGTGCCGAGTAACACTCACTCTTCCAGTAACACTTCAAATGCAGCCCAGGATACTGCCAGCTGCCTTTGACTCCAGCTTTTCTTTAGCATTTCCTTCAGTTAGGCAAGTTTTTCTGTAGAATGTGCTGTTCAAAAGGTGTTTGAATGGGAGGGGTCTGAGGTAAATGTTTTTCTTTCAGACTCTGAAAAGATTCCATAGTTCCTTTTTTGGTCTTCTTCTAGAAGGTGTGCTTGTCCAGGGTTCTGGAGCAGGAAAGGTCCTGAGGTGCTGTACTGTTGATGGAGCAGTGCATGATTTTTATAGCATAGAGGACCTACAAGCCTCTCTGGCATATGCTGCTTATAAAGTTTGTTGGGTCATGCTCAACTAATCTAAAGTTAGTTGAGCATGCAAAATCCTTCCGTTAAATCAGTTTGTCCTATATACAATTTTTCAGGCTTTCCTGCTGAAGATTGCATTGAGAAATTAATGAAAAAGTTTATAAATTTGAACCACTGGAAACTTACTTACGTTAAAGTCTCAAATATTTAATCTTACAGGCTCACGAGCGACTGGAAGATTCTAAACTTGAAGCTGTCAGTGACAACAACCTGGAGCTGGTGAATGAAATTCTTGAAGACATCAGTCCCTTAGTAAATAAGGATGAAAATGTTGCAGAATTGGTTGGAATACTCAAGGAGCCTCATTTTCAGGTGCCACCCTTTTACTGAATGTTTCTGTATCAGTGTCCACATACGAATCTAGGAGTAATAATGAAACAAAACCTGAACTATAGCAAACTGTAATATATAAGATTTTACTCCAAATGAAAGGTAAAGCAGAAGCCATGAAGGGTTACAAATAAGCATGATTTTATTCTTTGATATAATTTCAAAAATAAGTTTACTCAGTGTATTAAATTCTACTGGAGTTTCTGTTACAAATCTTGGACAAGCTTTTACTTCCTGTATGACTGGAGTTTCCATAACAATTCCTTGAAGACTTGCTTCATCTGTAATATTTTCAGGTGGTCTCAGTTCCTGATCATGAGCATTGTGCATTTCAGTTCAGCTGTTGGCATTCATACTTGTGTGTAAGATGTATGGTTTGCAGAGTGAGTGAATGTGATTCTTCTGTGATCTGATCTGCACTGCAGCTGGAGCTGACACTCTGCATCCCTCTCACTGTTGCTCTGCTTAGGTGAAGTGTTGACATGTTGCTGTCAAAAGTAGATGTTTTTCCATTTTGCTGTTTCTATGACAAGCTTCTGTACTGAGCCTGGAAGATCAAGGTTTCAAAATCCTTGCTGGATTCTTGCCTTTCTAGGCAGGGTTCAGTGGACTTTGCTACTTAGCTGAAGGTGTCCTGTAAAAGAACATAAACCACCTTTTGTCACAGTATAAGTGGGCTTCTTTTGGCAAACAAGTATGGAGTCAAAGGCATTGTTGGGATAGATGAGGTTAAACACACTTTTTTCCCAGATTTTCTGTTGCATAGCTGTGAGATGCATTACTGTTTAACATGGATAAACACTGGAAATCTGTTGGTTGTATTGTGGCTGTTGGAAGAGGGATCACTTCAAGAGCTCAGCTTTTGGGACAGTAGCTCTTCTGAGTACTGAGTTCCTCTGCCTTTCTGCTGGTCTCTCTTGTGCTCTTACTTGTCCAGGAAGGCATAATGGCAGTGACCAAAAACTATGAATTGGAGATATACTGGTGCATAAACCTGCAAATCAGTCTTTGATCCCATAGAAAAAATGGTACATGAAAAGGACTGGATGAGTTGGAAGAATTGGTAATTAAAATGCAAAAGGATTAGAACTGAGGGCCTACTGGTGCAGTGACAGACCTGACAGTGATCCATTGTGTTAGATAAAGAAAGCTGAAAGTCAAAGGATGATGAATCAAAAGATGAAAAGGGCATAACAATTGAAGTGCTGCACTTTGAAAGTCATGGTAGGAGTGATTTCTGGAGAGAGACGGCAAAGGCCAGAAAGAAACTTGGGCAAAGGATCTTTGGGGTGGAAACTGGAACTGGCCAGCAGGAGGCTGAGATCAGATAAGAATTTTATTTTGGGTGAATAGCCAATACTAAGGCAAACGCAGCATTTATTCCCGTTCAGTGGTCAGATCTAGACAGAGGCAGAACATGATGCTGGTGTCAGATACTGCATTAGTTTAGGCTTAAGCAACTTAAATATGTAATTTAAAAGTTCCAAAATAGCTGGTGAACTAGAATGTCAGTATTTATGGTCTTTCTTGTACCTTTTTTGTTGTTTTATATATAAGTAGCAGATGTGAAACTGCATATATGCTACCTTAACTTTACAGTTTTGCTCTGATTTTTTTTTTTGTTAGTGTTTCCTGATTGCATGTTAAAGCTTCATTTAGCAAACATCTCTTCTGTTTTCCTTCTCTGCCCCAGCAGCAGGCCTCTAGGGAAGACTGTAAGGCTGGAACAAGCCAACAGTGATAGCTTCCAAAACATATTGGAAAGATTTAGTGATTTGTTGCTCAGACTTCTGAATGAGAAATAGAATCATCCACCTGTGGTTCTCTTCCACGAGCTTATTCAGTTGTTTTTTGAACCCACAGAAAAATCTGTCATCCCCCATGTGAGTGGAGACTGCTCTTTTGGTTTGGAGACTGTCTCCTGTCAGTTTCACTTAATATTCCCGTCCTCATGTGCAGGAAGAAAGTGAACAATTTTTCTTAATCAGCTTTTCCATGTTACTTGTGGTTTGAGAGACCTCATTGTGTCTGTCTGTGTCAAGTAAATGAAATGAAGGGAAGCAAGGCTGTATACAGCATGGATTTATGAAGTGGTGTCATAATTTCCGTTGTATTTCCTACTCATTGCTAAAAGTTCCTAATATTTGGTTTGCCTTTTTAACAGCTGATGAATAGAACAGAAAAGTTCAGTTAGAAGGGACCTACCATGACCATCCACTTCAGCTGCCTGACCAGTTCAGAGCTGACTGAAAATTAAAGCCTGTTATTTAGGGTGTTGTCCAAATGCCTGTCAAACACTGACAGACATCGGGCATCAACCACCCCTTTAGGAGCCTATTGCAATGTTTGACCATCCTTTCAGTAAAGAAGAGGTACCTCTAGGCTCAGGAAGTGTAGAGGTGGATTATTTGTTAGGCTTGGTTTGGTTTTGTATTGTGTACATCTCTGAGATACCATTTCTGAGTCTGTCAGCTAATATATTAAACTAGGATTGTGTTTTCCTGTGTGGTCTGTGTTGAATTTCATTTGCCTTGTTCTCAGTCTGTTGCTCATGAAGTGCCTCTGCAGGTTACAGTCAGTTGTTTTAGTCCTTGAATAGTTCATAAGCATCAGCAAACTCTGATTTCACTTCTCATCCCCATTTCCTAGCTGATTTATCTGACATGTCAGTATATTGGCAGGTGTAGAACTGAGCCCAGATGCCTGTGAAAATGACCTGATGACATGAATTCTGGAAAATAGAAATACTATATTCCTGGCACCATTTTTTTGTCTTTTAACCAATATTTTATTCCACTTGAAAGCTTTACTGCCTATCCTGTTGTAGTTTTGTTTATTTCAAAGACTTGTAGCACAGGCCTTATGGAAATTGATCTCTATTAACAACTCTAACTGCCTTGTTGCCATTCTTGGTGACTCTTCCAAGAAGTCTGACTTGTTTAGAGAAGCATGACTTCATTTATTAAAATATATTGATGCTTTCCCATAATCTGTTTTGTCCAATCATTCTGGGCTTTATGGAAACTTAAAATTTGTTTGGTATTAGCATCACACTTACTGTTTTGCAGTTTGTTGACTCTTCCTTGGAACCCAGTTTAAAAATTCATGTCATGATTATTGCATGCTGCTGCTTTTGTCATAGTGTTGAGTGAGTCATGGGCATGTAAGAAAAGTACAATGCAACTTTTTTGGCTGCAAAACCTGCATTGCACAAAAAGGACAAAAAAAGTGTGAAAGGAAGAGAAAAGAGATGGTTAAGATAGTTAAATGCTACACTGGAGAACTAGCCTATTCATCACTCTGTCAGAGCTGGAATTAATTTTAAAAAGAAGTCTGAAGAAGGTTTAACTTGTATTTATAAAATTTATTTTCTGTGTGCCTGTTAGGAGGCTTTCAGTCTCATTTGCAGAAACAATGAGCAGTTTTGGCTGTTGTGTACAGGCAAAAGCACTTATCTACTTACTTCTTTAAAGTATATCTGCTGTGATTCAATTCTCAAGCCTAAAATTAAGGAGAATTTTCAGCCCTCAATTTTGTACTTCCATTACATGTAGAGGCAAGCAACAAAATCAGCTGAGACCAAATTACTATTATTTTATTTGACTGTTTTTATTTAACTGATATCATAGTTATGACCACTCTAGAAGAGCTTCTAGGACAAATTGCAGACCAAAATGTGGATATAATATCTTTTTTAAGGCTTGGGAAAGCTATAGGTCTCCGTCTCCAAAAAGGATACAGAAAATTATCTAAATACTCAAGAAATAAGTGCTATCCTTTCTGCCTCATTTGGTGCAAGGAGGAATATTCCAAATTCTGCAAGAAGGGAAAAAGTAAAAATACAATGTCAGTCGCATTCATAGAAAATATCATTTGCATCCTTTCATCAGTTCTGTAAAAGTGCAAACAACCCAATCTGATTCTTTAAAGTTTCCTGGACACTGATGTGTAATTGGTTTAGAGGCTGACTTTGTATTTTACAAATGAGTGGTACCACTTTATCACAATGTCACCTTACAGTTGACATTGTATTGCCTGCCTTGGCATACAAGTATATAATGTGATATACAAGGCTTCAGTGCAGTAGTTTGTTTGAATGTATCATTTAATGCTAGAAATACCAAATTACAGGACTTCATTTTTTCTACACATTTTTGTAGAACACAATTTGAGAAGGACTAACTCTGGAGTACAGGTGCATGTGTGGCTATATTATTATTCCCTCTCTTTTCTCCTTTCTCTTTTCATTCTCTTTTTTTTTTTCCCATCCCTTCCACTTTTTACCCTTAATAGTTTTTACTGAACTTTTCAGAGGTTAAAGTGTGAAAGTTCTAATGAGTTTCACAGTATTGATGCCTGGCCAGCAGGTCAGTATGTGTAGGGGAGCCAGCTGGCACATGCAGCACATGGAAAAGGCTGTAGCAAATCTTAGCAGACAGTGTCTGGAGAGCAGAAGAAGGAGTGGTAAGAGAGGTTGCCTTGAGGGAAGAAGAAGCAGTTAAAAATTTTCACACTGCTGGAGTGGTTAAACATGCAGCAGAATCACTTCTGCCTCTTCTTCAATGGAAGAGCTTGTTCTGTTATTTTCACCTTTCCAAGAATTAGCCAAAACATTCATCCTAAATAGGTTCTGCTGGCAATAAAATTCTTAGTCTGGAAAGCAGCCAGTACTGTCTTCTGATAGTTAGGTTTATAAGGGCTAGTCATACCTTTAAAATGTTTCATTTAGATAAAGTGATCTTAAATTGCCTCCTAGACAGATATATTAATATATAGGCTTATTTTCCCCACATATTCCTGTTACCAGCCATCTTGATTTTTCTACGGTCATAAATGATTTCCTCACTTTTTCAGAAGGGCTTTAAAATGTGTTCTTTTCACGTCAACATTAGGGGCCTCTAGGCCACTTAACTAGTCCTAATATTTAAACAAGGTCATCAGGGAAGACTAGCACACATTTAGTTCATAAAAGAGAAAAGGAAATATTTTAGATACTTCTAGGCCTAAAGTGTTAGGAAAGGAGTCCTGAATTCAGGACTATAGAGTCATTCTACTCATGTGTATTCCCTCCCACCACAGCCCCCAGTTTGCCAGAATTGGGGAACAAGTTACTCTATTATTTAGGGCAATGCTTCATAACATGTTTAGATTGTGTTGGGAATTTTTTTAGGAAAAACAAATGTTGAGTTTGAACTTGGCTTCAGCACTGTAGAGAGTCTTGAATGTTTAATGTTTCTCTGTTCAATGAATTTTTAATTAAGTTTTAAATTCTTTTTTTACCTGACAAATATATGCAGCCACAGAAAACTACCATAAAGAGATCAACATCTTCTAAATTTATGGATTGTTTTTTGAGATTCTCTTGCATAAAGAGATCATACTGTCTGTCACAGGGCCGTGTATCCATTGTGTATTAACTCTTGGCCTTTGTAGGAGTTCCTCTAAATGCCTTATTCTGACAATATTGGCATTTTTTCATGAGAACCTTTCTACAGCTATCCAGTTGGGACAGTCAGCTGATCCTGTTTACAGGAGTAAATTTTGTATGGAGGAAACTTCGAACCATTTTATGGTTGTTGATCAGTCCATGTTGTTTTGCAGACTTGGGCAGTGGTTTTATAAATGTTCCAGCACCAGTACGGAAAGGTCAGATTCCAGCGGAGCCGTGGGGTTGCAGCAGCACAGGATATCACAAGAAAGAAACAAGAGAAGTTCATGCAACTGTATTTCTCAGCTCACTCAGCCATGTTCCCGAAATAAGACAGTAACTTATTACAAATAAAATGTTGGCGAATAGTCCAGCAGTGATACAGATGCACGGCCCCTGTTGCCAGGTGCCTGTGCTTAAGTGTTCTTTGGGGCTGTAGGTCATGACCTGGAAACAGCTCATAAAACTGGTACAGATTCTGGAGTTTCAGAGCTCTGAGTTAGGTGTAATAAGTTAACTCTGAGTTAGGGACAGTAATAAGTTAACTGTGCCTTAAGGAAACCAATGAACTACTTTTCTTAAAGAAACCACTTTATAGTTGTGTGCAGTTATGTATAGTCCCTGATAGTCCTTCTGTGACTCAGGCATCATGTAAATAGTAGGAAAAAGATCCTGTGACTGAGAGACAGTTAAGTGGCAGTTTTATGAATTTATGCTTGTCCATAAAACTGAGTGGTTAAAAAGGATTAGAATGTGGAATGAGTTCAGATATAAGAACTGAAGAATTTTACAGAGCACATCAATTTGAAAAGGGTGACAGACTGTTATCTTACTAGGCTTTTTTGACTGTGGATCAGATTATAATCTATAAATTGCATTACCATTAAAAGTCAGAGAGCTGTACAGGGAGGTGTGTGAGGCTTCATGAGAAGTATAGTGGGTTGTGGTCAGAAACTTCAGGGACAATTTGTTCTGGCATGTAGCCAGAAGAAAACTGGAAGTTTCATACCACTGTATTTACCTGGCTTTGTGAGTGCTAATCTGTAAAAATGTGTAGCCGATGCAAATCAATCTCATTTTGGAAATGTAGAAAGATACAAAAATATGTTGCTTGCAAACACTGGCAGAGAGATCTGTTCTCCTGGTTTCTGGATTGGATGTGTCTTGGATAGTGAAAAATTAGAAATTGCTACCATCTGACAGCTGCTTGATTTAAATAAATGATTGTTTTTCCTATTTAATTTGATTTGGTTTGTGTCCACAGTATCAGAGCAGCCACAATAAGCAGCTGTCTTTACAGTCTTAATGGAAGGGGCAAAATCGGTGAATTAATACTTCCTTCTAACCTCAAGTTGAAATATCAGCAGGTTCATCGTGTAATGGGCAGATTAAAATGACTGTTCAGGTTTGTGACACTTTGAGGGCTTGCATGCTGAGCTTAGCACTAACCTAATGTGGTTGCACAACCTTTAGCTTAGAAGTGGCTTACAAAAGGATGGAGCAGACTGCATAGCAAATCATTGCTGTTAGCTGCTCGCCCGCTCTGCTTTCTGGTAGTTTGCTGTCTTCCTCTGGCATGTGCATGTCAGTATCAGTGATAGTCCCCATGGTGTCTTCTCTTTTCAGCTACTTAGGTGACACCAGTCAGTAATCTGCCTTAAAGTTGTATCTGACCAGTCACTGAAATAAAGCTGTGTAGTTGGAGGCCCAGTAGGCATCTCCTCTGCTTGCTGCTTCTCTCTCTGTATCCGTCAGTGTAACTCCCTGTGCTGTAGGATGCTCTGTCTTGGACTACGGTATAATGGCTGTAGGGTGTCCCTTTTCCTCTCACAGAATCACAGAATGGCTTGGGTTGGAAGGGACCCTAAAGATCATCTTGTTCCAGATCCCCCACTATGGGCAAGGACACCTTACACTAGAAGGTGGCAGAAAGACAGAAAGTCTCCACTGTCTTAATGCACAAGTTTGATCTTGTTTACCTGTATGTATGGTCTTATAAATTTTTCTTAATCATGCCTAAATTGCATTGTCTTCCAAACGTGATTGTATTAATTTGGATCTCCTCCTTCTACCTTCTATTTATGTATGTGGCCACCATTAACTCTAAGGTCTGAGCTCTTGTCTTCTAGAAAGTAAATTCTGTCAGCTTGGATTCTTTTGGTGCTAGAAATCTGCCTTGGCTTTATGCAAGCAGGAAGCACTCGTTCTGCAGATGGCTAGAAATCCTGACATACCTGTCATTACCCAAATTACTGTGGAGGAAAATTTTACTGCATTAAACTCAAGTATCTAATGTTGAGTTATCTTCTTTTTATTGCAGTGGGTTGTTCATTTACTGTAACCATTTGCTCAGATACTGTCTCATTAGATGAAAGACTATTTTAGGTACTGCTTTTTCTGTCTTCTTCCCTTGTAACATCACACATTCCACCCCAGTTTAATTATATTTCTCCTATATTTCCTTAAGAAGCAGCATTTTTACTTACAAGATAGCATATTTGCCAAGGCAATAGACTTACCAGTTCATGTGACCACTTGTGTGTCTGTTTTTGCTTTATTTCATGTGAAGTAAGAGTATTATGACCTGATCCCTAGACGACAGATTCAATGATTACTCAGCACTAAATCCTTTCACAAATGGTTATTTCATGCTTTAAAAAAAGACTTTTTCTTTTCCTTTGCAGTCACTCTTGGAAGCACATGATATTGTGGCTTCAAAATGTTACGATTCCCCTCCTTCTAGCCCAGAAGTCAATAACTCTTCAGTGAACAACCAGGTTGTTCCGGTAGATGCCATTCGTATCCTTGGGATTCACAAAAGAGCAGGAGAACCACTGGTAAGTAATTGAGGATGAGTGTGTCTTTATTTTAAAGTGCTAGTGAAAACATTTACATGTACCTGATTTCTTATATTATGTTCTAATTATTTGCATTGTGTTGTGTAATTTAATGGGTGATAAGATCAGTATTGAGAGGTTGAAAGAAGAAGAAACTTTTGTGTACTCCATCCCATTCTCTCTAAGAAGTAATGGGAAAGTGATTAGGCAGTCACTGGGCTGAATGATCTGCTAGGATAACTGACTAACACAACATCTGTTTGGTCCTGATATGAGATGACAGGATTGCATGCAATCAAGAACAACAGTCATTTTTCAGTTGTGTGAAAACCTTGTGTGATAGCATTTCTGGGTCACCTGATGCTTCTCCGTATCGGGAGCTCTTACACTATAACTGACTGTTTTCACTAGAGTAGGTGGGATATCTCACAGCTGTGTGTTTGTCCTGGAGATAATGGAAAAATGAAACTGATATTCAAACAGTGGTAAAGTGGGTGTCATGTACCTCTCTCAGGGTGTCACGTTTAGAGTCGAGAACAACGATCTGGTAATAGCTCGAATTCTTCATGGAGGAATGATAGATCGGCAAGGTCTTCTGCATGTAGGTGACATCATTAAAGAGGTGAACGGCCATGAGGTTGGAAACAATCCAAAAGAATTGCAGGAACTGCTGAAAAACATCAGTGGAAGTGTCACTTTGAAGATTCTCCCCAGCTACAGAGACACTGTCATTCCTCAACAGGTCAGTAGAGCATTTCAGACCATTCTGTGAAAAAAATTTCTGCTTAGTACTTTATTTGTTAAAATTCTTGAAGATTCTGAATTAGATGTATTTTGATTATTTTGTGAAAATAATATTAGGAAGAAGAGTAAAATGTAGAAATCTGTATTTACCTTTAATGACATTTTGGAAATGGGTTTATTCAGTGAATATGCCTACTTGAAAAACTTGAATTAGTGTCTAAAATTGTTAAGCATTTGTATGCTACATATAAAGCACATTTCTTTGCCCTCAAGTGACCTTTGATGACCTGACCACAGTCACACTACATCAGTGTGTGTATATAACATGGTTGGTGTCCAAATAATCAGTTTCATAGAATTCAGAAACATATGAATTCAACAGATGAGCTTGCACTCACTGACTTCAGTGGGAACTTGGATGGTGGCTATTCCTTATCCTTTTGTTGTTGCTGTAGGCTGTCAATTTCTCCGTGGCAGAAGTGACTTCCTGAGCTAAATCAGTGCCTTTGAAACACCGTATAAGATGCTCCTTCAGGTAGTGGGTCTTATGCCTGTGACTGTAACAGGCTGTGCTCCCACTGAGTAGAGCTGAGGGAATGTGCCCTGTTGAGGCAGGTTCAGGGCTGCCTTTGCTCCCCAGCCTGGTACAAAGAGAGACAAAGATGTTTTCAGTTCAGTCATGTAACCTACTGTTTCTTCCCCTGCATCAAATTTCAGTCTTAAGCAGTTGCATATCCTGTTACTTTTAAAACATTGAGTTCATGGCAAAAATAATTCTTAAGATTCCACAAGCCTTAAATACAGTGCTCACATTCCACTAATTTTTTGTATTTTTAAGTTATTAGAAGTCAGAATTCTAATTTGAGTTGCATACACTGAAATGCAAAAATGAGCATTTTGTAAGACACTGTCCAAATGGAACAGATTTTTTTATTTTTTTCATGAAGCTACTTCAGCCAAGGTTTTGCAGTGTTGATTATTCTGTCCCACTAGATTATTCTTCCCCCTAGATTGTATTCTCTGTGCCAAAAGCAGCTCGAACCATATCAAGCTTTTTATGCTGTAGGTAAAGATATTACTTTAACAGATATATTACTCAGAATGTATTTTATAGTGCTTAAGCTTTGTTAATTTTTACACATTTCAGGTTTTTGTGAAGTGTCATTTTGATTACAATCCATATAATGACAACCTCATCCCATGCAAAGAAGCAGGTTTGAAATTTTCTAAAGGAGAAATTCTTCAAATTGTAAACCGGGAAGATCCGAATTGGTGGCAGGTTGGTAAAAAGATTAAAATAAGTCAAGTAAAAAACTGAAAAGCATCAGTAGTTGCCTCAGTAATAAACTCTTTAAATTATGATCTACTTCCATTTAACAGTAGATACATGAAAAAAATATTTACACTGCAATCCAATTTCAAGCTAATATAAAGATATGAAGTTGAAACACTAAAGGAAATGGAATGTTTAAAATTGTATATGTTATGCTCATTTTATTGTTAGTGCTGTTTATTTGCCTTTGTTCTTGTATCATAAGCCTGGACATTTCAAAATCAGTTTAAGGTGGACAATTCCTAGCAAAAAAGTCTTATGTTGAAGAAGTGGACCCCTTCCTGAATGCTCAGAGTTGAGGACAGGGCAATTAATCTTGTGGATTTGAAGGGCTGAGAATACTGTTTGGAGAGGCTGTATGTTTTATTTCTTCAGTGGTGGTCAGTGTCTGTGAGCTCTATCACACAGACTCATAATCACAGTGTTTTGCACTATATCAAATATTAACAGTTAATCCTGTTTAAGGTGGTATTTCTACATTCAGTCCTTCAGTAGAAATGTAATCCAGTGTTTATGCTATGTTTATTTTTTTCCAAGACAGTATACACAGGATTAAACATTATCAGTGCCTTTGAAAATGGGACAAATGAACCTTTAAGACTGTTTTCTCAACCGAGATCCTCAAAAGTGGCAAATAATTTAGTGTTACCTATTTCCTCTCTACCCCTACATTGCTCACCCTTTGCAAGGTAACAAACAGAAGAGAGTCAGACGGTACCTGAGAACAAGATAAATGACTTCTTTAAAGGCAAAAGAAATATTCCAATATACATCAATATAAATATTCCAATTCCTGCTGAATTTTGTTGCTTCTCAGTGATAGTAATAACAGAAAGAAGGACAATAAAATGTGTGAGGAAAGGCTGAAAATTTATTGCTGCCAACTTAATTAGTTTCAGAAGTAGACACTCCAGAACTCTGGAGGAGTTTGATGTTTAGCTCCCATGCTGACTTTTGTATTGCCTTTCAAACTCTCCCATTGTAACTTGTGGGAGTCCAGGAGAAATAAATCTTCAGCATTCAATCTGGCAAAATTGAAATATGTTAAATCAGAATAGTGAATTGCTATGCAGATCATGCCCCAGGAAAAAGAAGTTTTGTTTTTTCTCATGCTTTCTAGAAATGCTAGACTGTTAATGAAAACTTCATTCTGTAAAAAATCAGTTAGTCATAGATAAAAGCATTCACATTGAAAAGCAAACATCTCCTGTTAGCAAAAGAAGGATTTATTGCAAGTAAAAGACTTATTGAGAATTAAGCACTTCATAACTGTGTTTGTGTTTGTTAAGCTTGCTGAGAATTGAGCTTGCCATGAAATTATTTTATGGAGAATTTTAGCCAAATTTTCATTACTGGGAATACTTAGGTTACTAAGATTTTACTAAAGCAGCTGTAGTTGCTTAGTGCAAAAATCTTGAAGGCATGATTAAGGATGTGTTACTGACATTCACTGGGAAATTAGTTAATAAACTGCACTGGAACCTGTTTGGAGCAGCTCAGGAATATAAGATAAGTATACTGCATGCTAGAAAATCTTGAGTTTTGTCACCTGAGACTTCAGTGTCTGGAGCCAGAGAATTCCTCTTGAGAATTTTATGCCAAAGTTTTATGGCTGCAGGAGCTACTAGCATAATGGGAACCAGTAATAAAACTTGCATCTATTTTCCTTAAGTATTCTGAATTTTAATACTCAGTGGTAAGACACTATTACTGTAAAGGGAATTTTTAATATTTACATTTGAGACTGAATTTCTAAGTCTCAGTAGTAAATGTATCAACACTCACCACTGAGAAAGTGGCAGTGAGGAAGTCAGTCAACACTATGTTGATGAGAAGAATGCTTCTCAGAAGTTGATTATAATAATCTGTATTTTTTTTCCAGGCTAGTCATGTCAAAGAAGGAGGAAGTGCAGGTCTAATTCCTAGCCAGTTCCTGGAGGAGAAGAGAAAGGCTTTTGTTAGGAGGGATTGGGACAACTCAGGTGAGATTTAGTGAATTTCAGGAGTATATTTTGCTCTGACTCCATTTGTTTTGCTTTTTCCTGCCTTCATAAATAATAGAAAAACTGCTGTGTGAGATTACACAGATTACTGTGAAATGCTGAATATATTCTGGCTTTGGCTGAAGGACAGAGGGTGAAGTCTCTTTTTAGTGTTCAAAGATACATGAATCAGTTTTGCCACCTGATGATGGAAGCTGAATGAGGTGGGACAGGCAGTGTGCACTTCTTAAAATTTTTTTTGATAGTATGCACTGATAGTTAATAAACTAAATATGAATTTTTCAGCTGCTTTCTTTTCTAGAAAAGTATTCTTTTTTCTCAGCATTCAGTTCTTCCTGTACCATTTGATGGTAAATAGATGTAATCTCTTGCCCTAAGGTATATACAATTCTAGAACAGTCCTTATAAATTTATTAATCTAAAATTTCATATATTCATGTAAATAAGCTTTGGAATTTAACAGAAACTGAGAGTTCATCTGTTTTTTTATTTTTAGGGCCTTTCTGTGGTACAATAAGCAGCAAAAAAAAGAAAAAGATGATGTATCTCACTACAAGAAATGCAGGTATCTCTTAATATTACGTGAAAGTCAAAGTTCTTTAGGCTTCAAAACTTGCAGAGTGTAATGTATCCAAAAGTAAAGATTTGCAGTAAAATACTTGATTATAAGTTTGATAGATCAGATAGTTTTTATGGTTTAAAAGCTATAGAGATCGGTGTAGTCATGGTCATGCCGCGTATATCATTTGGTGGGTGGAAATCAGAGAAGAAAACTGGGTGTTAAGAAAAAAAGTGAATTGTTTGTTGCCAGTGGGCTGAGGGGATGTGATTTTTCCCTTCTGTTCAGCATTGGTGAGGCCACTCCTCAGAGCACTGTGGGAGTGCAAGAGGGATGTGGACACAGGAAGGTGTTGAGGGGACTGGAGCATCTCACCCTTGAGAAAAAGCTGAGACAGCTGCAAGTGTTCAGTCTCAGGGCAGGTCTCATCAATGTGTACAAATACCTGAAGGGAGGGTGCAAAGAGGATGGAGCTGGGTGGGCTCTTTGCAGAGTACCCAGTGACAGGGCAGGAGCCAACCAGCAGCACAGGAGGCTCTGTCTCACCATCACCTTTTCCTCTGTGAGGGTGACTGAGCACTGGCATATGTTGGACAGAGAGGTTTTGGAGTCGTCTTCTTCAGAGATATTCAACAAGTGTCTGGATGTGGTCCTGGGCTTTGGGGTGGACCAGATGCCTTCCAGAGGGGCCATCCAACCTCAACCATCCCATGATTCTGTAGAAGTTCACTGATTGTTAGTCACAGTTTTTCCCTTTTGATCAAACTCAGACTTTCTCCTTGGAAGTAAAAGTGAGAACCTGACCTTATGCTGTCCATGGAGGGATAACTATTTTATTCCCAAACCAATTTTAAGCAAGTAGTCTTATATTTGACTTACTGCCCTCTAAGTACTGTTTATATTCACATGGGGTCTGTTGATAAAGAGCAGGACTACTTAATTTTTTTTCTTACAGCCCTGAGTGTGTATTAAAGTTTTTTGTACATTTTTCAATATAGAATTTGATC
Organism: Petroica traversi; assembly: GCA_025920805.1. Lineage (NCBI taxonomy): Eukaryota > Metazoa > Chordata > Aves > Passeriformes > Petroicidae > Petroica > Petroica traversi. The sequence goes on along the minus strand of JAHLSL010000044.1, from coordinate 13,171,000 downwards.
GCCATGAAATCCAGATATATGAGGAAGTAGCCAAAATGCCTCCTTTTCAGAGGAAAACCCTGGTCTTGATTGGGGCCCAAGGAGTGGGGCGAAGGAGTTTGAAGAACAGATTTATTGTACTGAATCCTACTAGATTTGGAACTACAGTGCCATGTAAGTTGTCAGCATTCCTATTGTAACAACATACTTTGATTAACTGGAGAGTACCTGATGTTTATTCTAGTGTTTCGGTTTAGGAGTGATTTTGTCAGAGCATAAAAATTGTATGGAGTGGGAAACCAAAAGGCTCTTCCTGTTTCCAGACAACTGAACTAACGTATGACCGTGAAAATATATGTAACTATTTAAATGTTACTGATGCTGCAGAAAACCAGTTTTCGTCTGTGCCGTATTTCAGTCTGTGGGTTTCTTCAGTGTCAGTCACCATCCATTACTGAGGGGATTCCAGAAGTTCCCAGTAGCCTTCTGTAATGAGCAGCTAGTGGAGTTTCTCAGGTCTGCCTTTTAGTTTTCCACCTGTGGACTAGGCATTATAAATTGTTGCTTCAGTATTAGAAATGTTGGGGAAAGCAGCAGACTTTCAATAAAACTGAAATACATGTTTGCGATCTCCAAGATTTGTATAACTATCTAATGTTTTAATATTTAGCTTAAGCACATGATTTTTCATATTTTCCCTATAAACAGCAGAAAAAAATTTCAAGTACCTGAAGTATGTTTTCTTGCCTTTGCTTATTCATCTTTGTTTTGTTAACTGCTCCTTCCAGTTTGCTGACCAGAGAAGCCCGCTCTAGCTACATTAGTATTCTTCTGCAATGTGCTTTTCAGACTTTCAAAAACAGTCTGTTCCTTTTTGTTTTCAGTGGGCAAGAAATAGATCTGATAATAATGGGAGGAGGGACAAGTCTGAAGGATGAATTGTGCAAGATGAGAGAACCAGTCTCTCTCGTTTGCTGAGTCTCTAGTATCAAAACTGGCCAGGGCACTTGGAATTGGTTTGTGTACCTGATAACAAGGTTGACTTCTCGGTGTTACTTTTTAAAAGAAATCTTCTCCTGGGAATTTCATTATTTTATATTGGCAAAATAGTAAGAGACTTTTTATTGCTTCTGAAATTCTTATTCTATTTCAAAAAAGCCTTCAGAATTACTTACTGCTCTAAAGTGCTGTATAGAGGCTTGAATATATGTAAGTAATGCAACACAGCATTAAAATGCTTTTACTTGGAATTCTTGAACATTCTTCAAAGGCATCAAAGTAAACTTTTTCCAGTCTGATAATATAATCATGCACATGCAATACCCAGTTTATTGTATATACACTTTTCTTTACTTTAGATTTTAAGTGGGATAATCAGTAAATTTAGTTGGTCTCAGTGTCTTTGTTTAGAAGAAAATTCTCCAGATTCTTCACAAAAAAAATTGTGTAGGATATGTTTCGGGAGGTGGGAAATGGATGAAGTTGATTCATTGGGTCTATTAGGAGAAGCATATTCTTGATATTGAGTTCTAATCGAGCACATGGTGGGTGCTGTGGTTTTTCTTCAGTGTGGATAACAGATCTGTTAAATTATCTCCTAGCTGAAAAATGTTACACCTTACACTCCAAAATTAATTGCAAACTGATACGTGATTCTTTTTAATGTATTGAATTAGGCACTATAGTTTTAATCTTTCCATATAATTTTGACTAAAACTAGATGTTCTAGTAATGTATTTATTGTTAACAGCTTGAGATGATAATTTCTCCAGGCGTTTGTGTTTTTTATAATATGAAGTGGATAGGAATTACTGGAAGGGGAAGATGGCTTTCCACTTGTATCACCAAGTTGCACCAGGTGTTGATAGAAGTATTACCAAAGGAATGCATTGAATGTTTGTTTACTATGTTCTAGAGGTCAAATCTAATTAAATATAAGTAGCGGGCAGGTAAAATGGTGATAGGACAGCAAATTCGATAATAATATGATGTTATGTTTTATTTTACTTTTTTTAAATTTTATTTTTGCTTTCTTGCTTAAGTCAGTACTGCACCGGGTAGCCAATACCCAAGATAGTTAATAATGATTTGCTTAAATACTGGCTTTAATCTTTCTACAGGGCATTTTCCTTGCTTTAAAAGGGAAGTTGTCCTGGAAAGCAGCATTAGTTGGCTCCACTGGGATTCTGCTATGGTGGCTGGGTTGCTTCTGATATTTAAGCTAACTTTCTTTATAGCTAGCTCAGGTAATTCTACCCTGAATAACAGGGCAAATACAGAGAGCAAAGGTTTTGGGCATGGGATGGGGCAGATCTTGTTGTGATAAACTTCCATTTGATTTCCAAGTTACTTAAATATTTTATTAATTGAATAATTAAAAAGATTACACGAGTGAGTATTGTATATGATGTGAAGGAATAAGACAGGGGAAATAGGCAAATGGGTGAGTAAGCAACGTATAGGAAGGAATATAAATAAAGGGAACAGGAGAGGCTGTACTCAGTTGTAAAATTTATCTAGAAGAATGAATAAATCTGTATATGGAGCAATTATAATGTGTATTTTAGTCTCTATATCTTAATAGACAGTCCAGTCTGACATTCCAAATATAAAAAAAAAAAATTCAATTTATATTTTAAATTTTTTGTTTAGTTACTTCACGAAAGCCAAGGGATGATGAGAAAGATGGGCAAGCATACAGATTTGTTTCACGAGCTGAAATGGAGACGGATATTAAAGCTGGCAGATACTTAGAGCATGGAGAATATGAAGGGAATCTTTATGGCACCAAAATTGATTCCATCCTTGAAGTTGTTCAGACAGGAAGGACCTGCATCTTGGACGTAAATCCACAGGTATATGATTTATAGTGTTACACTACAAGTGTGGGAGCATGATGTTGAAGAGGTGAAGAGAGATGCCTTCAAATCTGAATGCTTCTTATATGGTTCCAAGGTTACTGTTATCAACTGGATTCTTGTGTTTGTGGCTCTTAGTTGGAATGGGTTAGAAAGATGGAAAAAACCCAACTTGAATTCTACATGGAAGAGAAGTCTTACAGAGTAGTAAATAACCTTCTAAGCCAAGGAAAGAATGGTGCTGAACATTTCAAAAGGTGTAGGAAATAAAAATAAGAATATTCACTTATGTGTTCCTGCCCGTTGTAGCAGATGAGTTTTGTGGTGTCCCTTAAGTAACAGGGACATGTGGTGAGGCATTCTTAAACTTTGGTGGTTTTTCTTTCTTTTTCTTTGCTTCTAGGCCCTGAAAATCCTGAGGACATCGGAATTCATGCCCTATGTGGTGTTTATTGCTGCTCCAGAGTTGGAGACTTTGCGAGCTATGCACAAGGCTGTGGTAGATGCTGGAATTACAACCAAACTTCTCACTGTAAGCAGATCATTTCTTACTTCATTTGCTTTGAACAAGATGTTCTTTGATTTTGTTAAAAATTCTTTACCTTTCATTTTACATGAAGTTTGTTCTGAAATTAATGTCTCTAAGAAAAGTTAGGCAAGACTTTTGCTAATTACCTAGTAGAAGTTAATCAAAAACTATGTATAAGGGAGATTGCTTCTTTCTTAAAAATAGAACTCTTGCAGAGAAGTGTTGATTACAGAAATTACTTGTAACATGTACTTTGGGAAGTGTCACCTTTGATTATTTGCAGCAAATGGTAGATATTTCATGGTGTGGGAATTGTTCTTTTATGCAGATGTTTTTCCTCGACTTTCCAATCTCTCTCCCCACCCAAATTTTTGTTCCAGTTTGTCTTAAAATACATGTGTGCTTTAAAAATAGAATCTGTAATGCTTGGGAAAAACATTGCAGCTTGTGTCAAAAAAAGACAAAGCAAAAGTCCCACTACCTAACAAACCAACCAAAAAACTGCCAAAACAAAACAAAAAAAACCCCTAAGAATGCAGGTAGTCCTTGTTTTCACTGCTGCAGCAGCACATGCTGCACTGAGAATGGCTGAGAGCTGCCAGAATAGGAAGTATTGAACAGCTTCCCCTGAAGTTCTTTGGATTTGTCATATAAAGTGAAGTGGCATGTTTTGCTCATTAGATCTTCCTCTCTTTTTTGAGACACCATGTATAGCAGAGGGAAACAAGACGTGATTCCTCCAGTGCAGCAAATTATAAATATTCTGTGTGGGCACGAACTTCCCCAGCTGCAGGAGCAAAGCAAAAAAAGCCAGATTGAGCAGTTCAACTTCCCCAATGGAGAAAAGCTATGGTTTGCTGATGGCTCATAACGGTAGTGCTGCAGCTTAGTAGGAATATCTTGAATAAATGCTGACAGGGCATTCAGAGCTATAAAATGGGAGGGGTGGGTTAGAATTTGCACTTAATGAGAATGTGATTTTTAGTCATGGGTTCTGGTTATTATGCATTCTGGTATCTCTGTGGATGCTCAGGCATTCCTCTTTCCTGCCCCAAATGAACCTTGAATTTTGTGGTGCATATACAAGAAGGCAAGGTTAAAGCTGTCCAGACAAGTATAAAAATAATTTCCTGTACTTCCTAATATTTGATTCCCTAAGGGACATCCTTGCCTCTGTATTACTTCCTATGAATAATAAAGAGCGTCGTTAAATTTCAAATATGCATTTATGTGTCTTTATAGATTCTGCATTGCATCTGTGCACGTGTATATAGAGTATGATTTGATATTTCATATTCTTGTGCTTCCTGAACAAATGAAAAACAAATGTCATTTAAAGTATTATGGTCTGCTTGTTAGTGGGTCTGGCTGTATTATTTCTAGCATCCTAACCAATTCCATTACAAAAATTCTTGCTCTTGTGGTCATACATTTACTTGTCTCCTTCATTCACCGTGAAGGAAAGACTATTGATAAACTTAGTTTTTCAATTTGACTTTATATTGACAGCTGTATCAGGATTTGAAAATATTGAAATAAATACTATTAAGGGGAACAAACCTCATAACTGCTTACAAAAAAAACCCCGCTGTTGTGCAAAAATGGAAAGGAATTTTTAAAGTACGTAGGACTAGTAAAACACAAAAACATGCTCAGAGGCACTTTATAAAGGCTTCATAATGTAGGAATATAAATTTCCTGCGTATTTTGCAGCTCATGTCAGGAGTACAGTAATGCAGCAGTACTTTACAAGTGAGGGACTGGTGTCAGGTGAGCAAGGCTATATGTTGTCTTTAAGAGCCATAAGGTATTCTAGAGCTTTATTCTGCTAGAAATTAATTTCATATTAATTTAAAATATTGGATTTTTGGTGCCTTTTGTGGAAATAAAAAGTAGACAAAAATATATGTACAAAACTGATTTACTCAGTCATTCCTAAAGCACTAATTTTATTCTGGTTGTATCATCAGTTGCCCAAAGTGATTAACTGCCCATTGTGCACACCAGCCCAAGTTAATGTGCTTCTATTGATTCTCTTCAAAATAGCAAGATTGGCAAACATTTGCTTGCCGTATTTATCATTATTGACACAGCTTAGAACTTTTTCAGCCCTTTCAATGTATTTTAGCTAAATTTCTGTGTGAATTTACTATAAATGCCAACTTTCCTTCTTTCTAAAATATATTCGGTATCTATCTTTAAATAGTCTGTTGCAGTTTATACAAATCTATAAGGATTTGCCTAGTCCTATCTTTAAATCTTTAGTAAGATTTAGATTCACTAATCCTTAAAAATCTCTTCCCCAGGACACTGATCTGAAAAAAACAGTGGATGAGAGTGCCCGGATTCAGCGAGCCTACAACCACTACTTTGACCTGACCATTGTCAATGACAACCTGGACAAAGCCTTTGAGAAGCTGCAAACGGCCATTGAGAGACTGAGGCTGGAGCCACAGTGGGTCCCCATCAGCTGGGTCTATTGAGCTTGAGTAACAAATAAAGTCAACAGCAGCAAATGTGACAATGTGTAGATATTGATGATAACCTACAGCACCTGTGCATTTTTACTCTGTGTATATTCAAAAGTACACTGTTCTGAATTTTTATAAAAATGTTGAAGAGAAAGTGTACTTAAATATGTAATTTATTTTAATTTTTCTAACTTTTTACAGATAACCTTTCTATTCATATCACATGAAGGAAATGCGTTTAAGCATTTTTCTATGTTTTGATTTAGTACCTTTGCCTTTTTCATCTAAGAAACTTTCATTCACTTCAACATTTACATCTTGGTCTTACATTTTCACTGTGATTAAAAAAAGGATACTTGAAACAATTTTTGTAAAATTTGTTAATGTCAATGTTTAACTGATCAAAAGTCTATAGCTCTTATTAGGAAAGAACACTAATTTCTTTGGGGTTTTTTTTCTTCTTTAAAAAAATAATAATTTCATGGGAGCAGAATTTTAAATATTAAAAGCAGTAACAAAAACACAGGTCCATTGCTCCAGCTGCTTTCAGCTTAATGTTGGTGCATTCCTGATGTTTCACAAGTTCTTGATATCTCTTGATTTAGATAACTTTTGTGTAGGTTCCCTTCTATCTGTCTCCTAAAATAACATAGAGCAATACCTTGCAAGCTGCTTATTAGGCTTTCTTGGGAGCCAACCTGTTAGCCCATTACTGTTGGAGTACTGACATTAGAAAGTCATACACAAGGTAACTCAGTGCAATTTGAATAATGGTGAAGTAGCTTGAGAGAGAACCTGATAATGTGGAGCCTTGTAGGTGACACTTACAGTTTAGGACTATTTATTCACACTTGTGAAAACACATTGCTTAAAAAAAAAAAGGCATTTTCTTTTCTTAGGACATTGTTCTGTATTTGTATAGTGATCAGAGGCTTCATTTCCTGTGATGTCTAGCTGGGTTCTAAATTATCTTTTAAATATTCGTGTGTGATCAACTGCTGTATTTTATGATGTTGTGTAATGGCATTTCTGTGCTTTTTCTTACATTGTTTTTAATTGCATTTTTCATTAGATAGCTTGTGAATTGGAAGCTTACTGCTAACAAGCAATGTTGTTTATAAGTGTTTTTGTTTACAGTGTATTTCCTTTTTAGTGACAATTCTCCCTCCCCTCAGTAGGCTCATTGATATAATTCGTATTACGTTCAGGTTCATTGATCAAAACTTAAGCTGATGTAAATTTCTGCGTAATGAGAACAGAAGGAAAATACAGCTTGTTGCTCAGATGAGCTCTTTATGTGACCATGTTTTATATGAGAATGTCAGCTGTTGTATGTAGTCACATTCACCATCACATACTGGGTTAGGTGTCTAAACTGAAGTCATCTGTTTAATTCTTGTTCCATCTGGTGACAGGCACCTGGCTTCTGGATTCTTTTTCAGTACCAGTGTGACACAGAATGCTATCAGAAGGCATATTCCTCAGAACTATTTCTGGAGGAAGACAGGCTTAGGCAGTGTAAAACAGCATTGCTTCCTGGGGCTCTCAAAAGACTCTTATGTGCACAAGGAAAGAAAAAAAGGAGTTGATGCAGTAGAGGAAGGCTGTGTTCAAAAAAACCTCAAAACACCCGTATACAACAGATGGTTTTTACACAGCCTGTAAAGTTGGTTGTTGTGGGGGAAGAGGGGCAGAGGAGACTTGAAATCCCAGTGTGTATGGAAAATGTTAGTTAAACTCGTGTATAGCACAGGAGATCTTCATGGCCCTTAATACTGAGATTTCAGTCTTTTAGAGGGAATATGACATTCTCTAAGGAAAATTTGTACCACTGCTTTTTTATTGTTATGCTTTCCAGGATGTGTTTTTTCTGGTTTTGTTTAAGTTTGGCAGAGCTCTTAAATGTGGCACCAGCATGGGACTTGCAGTTTTCTTTCCCAAGAGACATGTTCTGTGATCTATTGCTCGGAGGCTGCTTTGAGAAGTGGATGGAGTGTTGTGTGTAGCAGCAAATGATAGCAGGGCTGTTGCTTGGCTATTTCAGTGGTTTGCTTTTGGCACTCTGTGCTGAACATGACTGAACTGTGTTTGTGTCCTGTGTCATGGGAGAACTCCATATGCTGTAAATAAGATGTGCTGTCTGGACAGGTAAGATGCCTTTTCATTATGAGTTAGAAATATACCCTTATTTGTGCTGCCAAAAGTGGTCTGAGTTCATTTTCACCCAATGAATGAAATGAGAAGATTCTTCAGTTTACACACCACACGACTTCATATTGCAAACATCACTTATTTTCTTCTTTTTTCCATAAATTTACAAAACCAAACACATGAAAAACAGACACCAAGGTTTAGTCAGGAAAGCCTCTCTCTGCTCGTTCTGTTTCCATCCCAGGGAGAATACTGTCCATAGAGTCTCCCTAGTTAGCAATCTCCAGAGCAGCCACATATTTGCTAAAGCCTAAAGCTTTAATGTTTGCTACAGGCTTACACCATGTGCTTAAATCAGGAGGTGGGGCGTTGTGGCTGAGATCTGGGTGGTGATGGTTGTGTAGATGGCAGTGAGCAATTCTGCAGTGCAGTTCTGAAGCAGTAAGAGAAGGTGGCTTGCTTGGGTTGGCACAGAGATCATGTGGAAGCATCTGCAGGTTTGATTTGGATGTCTGTGTGCCAGCTCGTGGTGGGGGAAACAACCCAATCCTAAACACCACCCCTCTTGCATCTGTTTGTTAAATCTGGAGGGTTTGCATTGGTGTGTTAATTGGTGAGAGGGGGTGAGAGGTTGCTTTGTTTCTTTGTGGTAGTTTTGGGTTTTGGCACGGTCAGATTTTCACTGGATACTCTGCTTAGTTTGTCCCTACCTGTATGACTGGAATGAGAATAATAGTTACTGTTTTTTAAAAAGAATGTTCTTGGAGGTTCTTGAAATGCTGGTGCCGTTTCAGTCACATCCACTGCAGTGAGAGTCCCTACCTGCCAGGCTGTGCTGCATCAGCTGTCAGACAGGGGCCTGTACATTGTGCAATTAGGGGAGAAAGACACTAGGAAAGGCTCATTTTGAGCAAGTGAAAACATTTCATAGAACACCTGTTTGGAGTATTTTGGAGAAGTTAAAATAACTGGGATTTCATGTTATCTCATTCTGTACTAAACACTCATTTTCCAGATAATAACAGGAAAACTTTACATTGACTGTTAAAGATTACAATAGGTGTGTCTGAGCGAGGTGAAGATGCTGCTAAATGTTTAAGATATGTGGTATGTATCACAAGATAAATATTTAAGTAGTTTAGAAAAGTAAATTATCAAATAGTTGTCTGTGTATATGTATGTATGTGGATGGTAAAACAAAAAATGCTCATGTTGGTTATCAAATTACTAAGCTGCCACAACTTAATCCAGAAATGTACCTGCATGTGAGACTTTAGGACTGGTACACTTCTCTACCTGGTTTATTGTGTTTACTAATGTATATTTTTCTAAATATACAGATATTTCAATCTAAAAAAATTCTATATTTATCTGTAATTTCTATCTGTTTTGGACAGTGCATGAGGTGCTGTAAAATTCTGTACATATAGAGACTTATAGAAGAAACTCTGTAGTTGCCCTGTGAATGAAAAGTTATACATAGAAGTACAGTCAGTATGCCAAGACCTGTTAAGTTATTTCCCTGAATTCACCAAAAATTCACTTAAGAGTGCACCAGTCTCAACTCTCCTGTAAATATTGTGGTGCACTGTGTACCCAGGTGATGACCTTGCTGTCCCTAAATGTTATAGCAGGTCTGCTTTAGGTTCTGCATCATGTGACAAGATGCATTCCGAGTTTAGTGGGATTATTACAATGGAATGTGTCATCTTGCATAGATTTACAAAGGTCTTTCAAAATGTTCTGCAGATCTACAGTGAAGGTAAACGTGGAGCAGAATCCCAGATCTTTGTAGGCAAGGAAAATGGAGTTCATAACCAATGCAGTATCTGTGACTTGTGCCGTGTTCTCTGATCAGGGCAGCTCTGTGTGCTCAGTTGTACGGAAGCTTTGTGGAGCAGGATGGCAGATCAGCTCATCGCTTTTGAATTCGTGTTTATATAAACTGTCACATCTTGGCTGAGCTCAAATTGTGACATTTTTTTCCTCATCCTCTCTGTTCACTGCATCTTCTAAAATAATAACTAAGTGACTTGCTTACAAATTGCCTGCAGCTCAGTGCACAGGAAGTCACCTGGGTTTTGTTTTGTTTTTTTCAAGAGAGTGATTCAGCTAAGAAATAGGAAACTTCTGTTTGAAACACGGAAACTCCTGACTGGGTACCCCCTTGAGCCCAGCTGGCCTCTGCTATGCTCAAGGACCAGTGGAGAATGACCAAGCAGAGCACTCCAGAGATCAGGAACTGGGTGCTTATCTATCCTTATGGATATGCCAGTGTTGTGAATATAAATTCCTCCACCTGTCCCATGGTTTCCCATCCAGGTTTCCTGTAGCTTCTCCACTCACTGAACCTTGAGGCTGTGTCCCAGTGCATGGACAGTGCCTCCTGCAGCAGCTGCCCCGCTGTGCCTGTTGGTGCAGCTCTCAGACAGACACCAGCTGGAGCTCTGTCACATGTCGTGCACATCTGTACAGGCTGTTTGCTCGCTGTGGGCTTTCCTGCCTCACCCAAACTCCAAAGAGTTCAAGTACCACGTTGTTATTGCCAAACTTCATGATGCTACTTTTGCAGAAGTGGTGAGATCATCTTATTGGTGTCTGTGTAGTGGGTACTGGATCCTGGATCTGCTGGGCCTCTTGCCTTAAATACCCCTCAGCTCCCAGCACCCTCCTCTCCCTGCAATAAAACGCTCTCCTGGGCCACTGACAGGGTTTCTATCCTTGGGGGTATTTTATTTTACTATTCTCTGGTGGACTGTTGTGACTGACAGTGCTGAAGTGAAGTCTTGGCCCTTCTCTTTGTTTTTTTCCCTGGGTTTCTTTTTTTCTGGCCTGTACTTCTTAGTTTCGACATATGTTTAACAGGCTTACTGATGGGAATTCTCTGGGATTCTCCACTTGTGTCTTGTAGAGGAAAGAGTAGTTAACATGAACATCAGTATTTAGGACTGGTATGACTTACTGGTTTTAGGCACAAGACAGATCCTAAAAATAGAAGTAAAGAGAAAACACTTGTAAAATAACCAGTTTGGGTTATTTTTACAGGCAGATTTGGCTTCTAATAGTATTAAAAGTGTGCTTGTGCACACACACATATATCATAAAACTTCGGGGTAAATGCTGCAAGTAATTCAGGCAGTGTCTGCTAATTTACCTGAATTCTCTCCAGCAGTTGACAAGTCACATTGTCAACTGCTGAATTCTCAGTTCATTTGCTGGTACTGCAGCTGGGATTTACTGGTACAGGCTTAAAAACAAACCCACTTGGTGAATGCTATTAGGCAGTTTCACCTACAAATGGAATTTATTCAGGAAGAGGTTCAGCAATATTTATATTTTATAGAATAAAGAAGTAAATGAATTTTTTTCTTGGTATTTGGAATTGTTTCTTATGCTCATTGGGTATGGAGTTCCTTTTGCTGCTAGGACAGTGGTCAGGTAACACAGGTAAAGTAGTCCTGGATACACTTTCTCCCATTCAGCCTTTTCCCTTTTATGTCAGTAGCTCCATGCTAATGCTCTTCCATGGAGTTTTGGTTGTTCCCATGGCTGAGCCAACTGTTGGTTACTCCACAAGCAGCCAACATTTACCTGAATATAGTAGAGCCTCTTCCCAAAACCCAACCTCTCCAGGACCTGACCTCTCAGACGATCCGTAGCATAAAGCAAAATGAACACTTTGTACAGGCACAAAAAGTTTTTGACTGATTTTTGTTGGTTTAGGTCTTGTACACCATTATGTATGGAGATAATTCTTGAAATACTTTTCCCCTTAGGAAAATGCATGTTGAGCATTCCTTCCCCACCCTCCATATGTTGCCCATGTGTAACATTTGTGCACTGTGGTGTAAGGAGGGGAGCTGCTTCTGTGGGGTTTAAAACACAAGGAAGTTTGCTGCTCTGCGACACCACAATGGGCTAAGAACTGTAGGATCTTGGTTGTGTTTGGGTTTAAACGTGTATTAGAACTCTGTCACTGTGCATTTCCTTACCTTTCTTCTCACAACTGGTTTTGCCAGTTGGAAGCTCTCATGGTTTTGTGGGGTTTTTTTTTTATTTCTACAGTATATTAAATTAACCTGGATTTGACATTTGTAAAACTTTCAAAACTGCTCTCCTGTAAAAAAAATAGTTTCTTTAGCTGAAAACTTCCTACAAGTAAAATCTTAACTATTCGTGAAATTTTTTAATGTAAACCTGGAAATTATTTAGTACCTAATTGTTTGAGTACAGTACTGTAGAGCAGGCCTAGGATATGGGACTTGTTAGCATTGTGACTTCATACTGATAAAGTCAGCTACTGTGTGGGACATTTTTAAATTGTGACTTGTTTTCTAAGACCCTCCCCCCACCTTGTCTTTTTCACAGCTAATATTTTCACAATAAACACAGCCAAACATAAAAATGTTAATGTACAAATGATGAAATTCTGTTAATTCCCAACAAAATATTTTTGTATATAATAAAGATTTAATATTGAAAAAATGTAATTGGCTTTTTTTCTGATTTTTTTTTTGGAGCCACATGAAGTATCAGTCTTTGAATCCACTTTTTATCTCTGGATTTCAGTGCTCCACCTACATAAAAGCTGCTTTTCAGCTGGTCTTGTTTATGTTCCTGAGTGTGCCAAATCCCCATTCCATGCACAGGGAGACCTTGGGGGCTCCTCAGCCACCCTGGGAAAGCCGTCATTGCTGAATGTGGGTGCCTGATTCTCAGACCTGCAGCAGGAAGGGAGTTGTTCTCCTGGGCCCACACTGGAATGGGCCAGTGCACAAAGCCCAGGGGACTCAGACTGAGCAGCTGGAAGGAGCCAAGCGCTGGGTCCTGGCAGCAAGGCAGAGCCTGCTGGCCTCTGGAGGTAGCACATACTCCTTGAAAGGCTGCTGACCTCCTCCTGCATTGCAAAGGTATGGATTCTCCAACCTTTCTCCTGGGGAATGCAAAGGGAAGCAGTATTTTGGGGTGGTTAAGTCAGGGTGTGAAATCAAACCTTTTATGAGACAAGCTTCAGCTTCCTCTGAAGCACCCTACAGGTCTTTAACCACCTCCTTTCCTAGGGAAGACCACATCTAAGCCTGAAAAAGCACTTACCATGTGAGGCCAGTCTGGAAGTGCTTGTTTGTTGAAGATTTAGTCCCCAAAAGAAAAACAATGGAAATTACATGCAGAAGTTATTCTGTTTCATTTAATAGAAAGTTTTGGTAGACTCTTTACAGAGGCAACTTTTGAGTAGCAATGGGCAAAAGATGACTTTCCTGCTTACACACTGCTCCCAAAAGCAGAGTTCCATGCTTACAGCTTCCTGAAGGATCTCTCCTTCTACACCAGGCAACAACATCAGCTCCACTTAACAGATAAGATGCAGAAATGCCCACGTCCCAGCGTGCAGAGCTGTCCTGAGCTCTCATGGGATGGAAAGGCACCGTGATGCTTTTCTGCAAAGGCCATGTCCTCAAGGAACACTGAACTGACGTGACTTTTTAAAGGCTTCTTAGGCAATCTGCTCAAGGCCATGTGGGAATAGAGCAGGAAACTGAGCAGAACTCCTACCCACCAGCTACGCTGCAGGGCCTGGTTACTGACCACCCCCACACAGCTGCCTGCTTGTTTGCCTCTCAGCCATCTCACCATCTCATCTGCAAGCACTGATACTCCACCTACTTGGAACATCATCTTCCCAATCCCACATTTACAGTGATCTCTGCTGCATTTCTGTTCCATCCACGATTACAAAAAATTATGATGAAGAAACAGGCATAATAGTTCAAGCACACAGCGCTTTACTAATACTTTGCTGTTGGTTAAAGAAACAAGCAAAGTATCTGCACTGAAAATGGCATATAGGTAAAATGATCATTTTTGTGGTGTGCAGCAGGGGACCCCTCATGTGCACATATCAAAAGGCATTGCCATACATCAAAGTTCAGAATGCAGTTTCAGCAGCTGAAACTTCCTAACATAAGTAAAAACGTACCAGAAAACAAATGCTGTACAGAGGTATAAATCCCTAAAGTGGTCCTGGTTGTTGAAAAAGAGGCTTTGTTATTTCCCACAGTGTGCAGTTCACATCTGTAAAGTCATGCAATAATTAATAAGAGAATCTAATCGAGTACCTTTCTAAGAGCCCTCCACTGCACTTGCTCCAGAGTGAAGGCATTCTGCACATCCAGGCTTAAAGGAGCAAAAGAGTTGCTGCATTGCAGAACCTTGGGTTTCCAGGGCCTGCTTGTTTGCTTGCTTACAAAAAGCAGTTTGTATTTTGCTGTTTTCTCCCGTGCATATTAATGCAAGCAATCTGGCTTTCACTGCCTGGCAGATCTGAGACCCACCACAGCAGCTATGTTCGATTTCTCTTCCATGGCTCTCTTTTAATTTCTCCCCTTGATGCCCTATTTATGTATTTTCCACTGAAACTGCAGAGTCCCCTGGTCGCCCTAATTCCTGGCTGTTCTGCCCTAAGTACCAATGGAGCAGCTCTACTGCTGATCCCAAACACGCCAAAATTACAGAGCTATAGAAGAAACAACAGGGTGGAGGAAACACTGGATTCTCAGTACAGCTCCTATACATTCCCACCTAAAGCATGAAATCCATGCAGTGCAACATAAAGAACAAGAGGGAAGAATCTCGGTTGTTCCATAGTTACAGCTTTTACAGAAGACTCTGTCATTTCCAGATTAATGTTTGATGAAGCAAACAGCCTTTGCACGACCTCAAATCTTCCTCTGTCAGTGAGAGGGGCCACCAAAGGACTGCTCAGCGCCACAGTGCCATCGGCTGAAGCCACATTAGGCTGAATTCATGAAAGAGAGTAAAAGACAGAGACATTAAAACATTTTCCAAGCACTGCTGTTCCTGCCATTGCACAGCTCAGTTCTTTCACACAAAACCACTGGAGAGCTTACAAGGCAGCAGCAAAAGGTCAAGATTCCCTTTACTATTAGCCCTGACAAGTACAATGTACTAATCCAGACCAAAGCTCTATGGCACACTTTAAGGAGAAACATCTCTCCTACTCTGTCATTCCCTGAGTTCAACTTCTCTCACTGCACATCACTCTGAGTTAAGCATCACTCTGAGCAAACAACAGAACTCCCCTTTCCCCTACATATTTAAAGGATTTTACTATTGTTTTTGTAAGTGACTTTAAAAAGCTAAAAAAATCCAACAGAATCACAGAATATTTTGGGTTGGAAGGGACCTTAAAAGATCATTCAGTTCCAATCCCTCTCCCACAGGCAAGGACACGTTTCACTAGACCAGGTTATTCAAAGCCCCATCCAACCTGTCCATGAACACTTCCAGGGATGGGACATCCACAACTTCTCTGAGCAACCTGTTCCAGTGCCTCACCACTCTCATAGTGAAGCGTTTCTTCCTAGTATCTGATCTAAACCTATCCTCCTCCAGTTTGAATCCATTCCTCCCTGTCTGCTCCTCCTTTACATGTTCTGGTAAAAAAATCTCTTTCCATCTTATTTGTAAGCTTCCTTCAGGTACTGAGAGGCTGCAATTAGGTCATCCCAAAACCTTCTCTTCTCCAGGCTGAACAAACCAAATTCTCTTAACCTTTCCTCACAGGAGAGGTGCTCCATTACTCTAAAGCCCTGCTCCATTCCTTCAGCAGTTTCAATAAGTGGCCTCAGAGTTTTGAGACTTCAAGGTTTGCCAAGGCTCAAGCACTGTTGCTATCAAAGTGAAATTTCTTTTTCCCTTTGAGAGGGAGATAACTGAGACTTTAAAACAGTGAGACTATTAGAAAAATAAAACTGGAGCTTAAGTTACAATTTTCTTTTGTTCACAAGCCATGAAATCTCCCAAATACAGCAATGTTCAGAAGTTAGGTATCCACCTGCAGTAAATTACATGCTTCATTTGCCATGTCAGACACTGACCTTGCTAAGCACTGTCTACAGCTGCAATTCCCAGCTTGGCATCTCCTCCTTTAGTGGGGAGAAACGTAGCTGAGGACACAGCCACTCCTGCTGCTGTGCCCACGAGCCACAGTCCCATCTCCATTACTCACCAAACAACACAAGGCTGGAACAACCTGAAGATCACAGCAGGCACGCAGCAGGGCAAGAGTGTCATCAGGCAGCTCTGTGGAGGACACATTCACAGGGAAAAATCATTTCCAGTGAACCCTGTGCCAGGCTGACTGCTGGCACAGGGGCTTTAACAGGGAGCTAACAGGTTCTCCTCAACTGGATGTTTGGAAGAGGATGATCCAGCCCCTTCCTGCCAGCAGACTGGAATGGGATGGGCAAAGGGTCTGACTATCTCTGTCCTTGAGAAAAGCCACCAGTAGAAAAGGGGGTTTCCTCCCTAAGTATCTCCTCAGTGCTTCACTCTGAGTCTGCAGCCTGGATAATGACTTAGGCCTTGAATAAATCAAGAACCTACGCTCCCAGAATCTATGTGAGATGTTAACTGCTGCAAAGCACAATTTGAGAGGAATGGCACAGCTGAGACTGCCTTGGGGCTGGGAGATGGACTAACTGATCCCTGTGGTGCCCTTCAACTCCCTAACAAAAAGGCTGTAATTCCTACTGCAAGCAACAGGCATAAAACAGCTTTTGAACCTAGATCCAGCTATGCTTAGGCCTGGACTTTTGCAGCAGACATTATGTCCAAAGCCAGGTGATAATGCAACACACTTAATTAACTGTGCCCTGCTGTTAATGGCATCTGACAAGTGTTACCACATCAGCAGGTTCCTGTTTTCTATTTCTTTTCTGTCTCCATAAATGTGTTAAGCTCTCCCACCTGGGTTCTGTGCATATATGGATGCACACTGACATTTTGCTGCACAGTGACACAATTTACCCTGGACTTCTCTTCGTTATCTTAATGTCAGGAAATTCTTTATATACAAGACAGAAGAGAAAAATCCAGGGAACTCTGTCTTGGACTTTCCAGGTAGCTTTTAATTAACACTGTCGTGCCAACTAGATTGTGAGGATGGCATTTGTTTGACATTTATGTTTAATCTCCTGTTTCGGCAGCTGCAAAACAACCCTCTAATTACAGTGTCTCTCTGTTAAACTCATTTTTGCTAAATTTAGTTTGCACTTGAACAATATAGGCTGTTACACAGGAGACAACACCTAATTTGTAATTCTCAGCATTTAGGCGGGAAGGACTCCGGTATGCAATAAGTACAGAAATTAGCTTGCCAAACTGCAAATGTTCACACTCAGCAGAAGCAAAGTTGAGCAGTCTTGGGGGAATGTGTAATTTACACACAAAATCTGTCAGTGATTGAGGGCTGAATTTAATTCACAGCCAGGAATGCTAAGCATAGTATACCAAACTCATAAAAAGGGAACAGAACAATTTGTGTTCACTCAGCTCACCAACTGCTCAAGGAGAGCCATAAATGCTTTAACATGGAGAGAGCTTTAAAAAGGAAAAAAAAATTTAAAAAAGGGCTTTTCACAACATACCAGACATAGCACTGATAAGAAGGTGACCAGCTGAGAAAAGTTCTTCATCCTGAGGCTGACATTTCTGCAACAGCTCGCTCTGTAAGCTGCATCCTAATAACTGCAAGAAGTCAAAGAGGTCTCTTTGTTGTTCAGGTTTTAACTCCTCCAGATCTGGCTTGTCTCCTGTGCAGATATCATCAAACTGAAAGCAAAAGAATAAATAAAGCCTCTTGAAAAGAGAAAAATTCAAACAAAAGAGTATGCTAGTCCTATTCGGAAATTACTTAGAGGAAGAAAGCCAAAGGTTCTTTATCTTACCACATCCCCCAGGGCAGTCACCATTTCTTCACGGAGCAGGAGCTCACGAAGGGTTTTATACAAAGCTCTTTGCTTGCCTTCTGGAAGCTTCACAAAGGGCTGGAACTGGGTCT
The DNA here is from genome assembly GCA_025920805.1 of Petroica traversi. NCBI lineage: Eukaryota > Metazoa > Chordata > Aves > Passeriformes > Petroicidae > Petroica > Petroica traversi. Next base: position 13,153,150 of record JAHLSL010000044.1, on the reverse strand, counting down.
TCAACCGTGACAGATCTTCCCCAAGAAAGCAGTGGAAAATAAAACTAAGTATTTCTACACAAATGCCAGTAAAAGCAGGTAACATTTTGCTAAGTGTTTCATAAGCCCATTTATTACCACAACTTGACATTCTGATTTTCACCAGCACAAGCTAAAATGCAAATATTACTGATTTTACTTCCTAAGGAGCCAGTGAAGCCTAAATGCAAATATTAAGGAAGAAGAACAGCTACCAAGAATCAACATTTTGGTGTACAGTATTTGTAATATTTTAGAAGACTTTAATGTTAACCAACTAACTACATCTTAAGCCTCTCACTTCAAAGTTTATCTCCAGAGAATTTTCATTTATATGGCAGAATGAAGAGTACTCATTAAGTACAAGGGAGTGCTCTGCATTAATTTTCTAACAATTCAACTATGATACTGAAATTAGGTCTTTTGTGACACTGAATTACCACTTTGCTAAAAAAAATGAAGCCTTCAGATCAATAACGCCAACTGGAAGGTTTGAATGCTTTTTTTTCCACATTCCAAAAATGTAAGCACACAACTGTTCTCAAATTTGTTTAAAAGAAATTTTCCTTCATGTCACTTCAGTCAAGAAACACGCTCTCTTTAAAGACATCCTTTATAATTACAAAATTACTTCACTGTGGGGAAGAGCGCAGCCACAGGCAGATATTTTGTTTATCTGATGCAATCATATGACTGTCTATACAAATAACAGAGAATGAAATGTACTTTCAAAATCTTTCATAAAAACAATTTTTTAAGCTTTTTTATTTTCCAAGAGACAGTGGAGCTTAAATTAATTAAAGAAATCTCTGAGCCTTTTAAGCAAAAAAAGCACAAAGGTATGTCAAGCTAAAACAAAAACCAGAACAATGGCATACCATTCTTTCACAAATAAGTGTTTTTTACATATTGTTTATCGAACAACCATCAACCAAGGATGAAACTTAAAGACAAGAGCAGTGATATTCATCAGTAGAACCTGCAGTAGGAACTCTACCAAGAGCTGATGAAAAGTACAAAGCGTTCCAAGGCCGTGACTAGTTTTCCCTTTTTTCATTCCTCCAGTAACACTCCTGCCTCTTCCCACATTCCTACATCAAAAACTTGTATCTGGGCCATTATACCAATTTGCAAACTTCCATTTAAACCACATTTTCATTTTCCCAGTTATAAAGCTTCTTGGAAAATAATGAGGCTAAGGAGATGTCTAATTCTGAGACTTAACCTGTAACTGAGAAGCTTTACTGAGAGCAAAGCTGACCCTCTCTGAATGAAAGCATGCATAATCAATAAACTTGCAGAGGTTAGCTGGAATGTAACAGAGCTATCATAAACACCTGGTAAGATATTTATGACAGATGAATTCAGAATGTTCATAGAAAGAGTCCACTGCATACACTTATTACAAACTGATTTTTTACATTCTTTCAGTGCATTCCCCCAAGAGTTCCTGATAAGAGCTATTAAAATGAACTAACAAGATTTCTTACTTACTATTGTACCAGATTATTTCTGCCTATCAGGCTGTTTAATTCACTGTAATATAATCATGTAAAGCATTTCTGGTAATACCTTGTTTCAATATACTTATAGAAGCAGCACTGGGAACGAGGTTTTTAGCCCCAGAGTACATCTCATTATCAACAGCATCTGGCTGATAGAGGAATGAAGCATCTCTGAATTGAGCTGAATGGGGACAAGCTGAGCCTTCTGTGCTTTCTTTTTCAAAACCTCCTTGCTGTTCATCTAGCAGGCAGAACTCTGTAATTATAAATTCAATCAAAAAAAAATAATTAATAAAATACACAAGCAATTACTCAATGTGATGATAGCTTGTATTTTCTAGTGTTCCTGCATGTCATTTCTCCATGTCTCTTCCAGATGGAAAGAATGCCAGCAGTTGCTGTGCATGTGAATTATTGAGCATTCCTGCAGCCCTGATGTTTGGTACAGTGTGTAAAGACAGAAGACCTGTGCTGCAGCTGCCTCCTACAGAATGTGACACCAGCTCCTGTGAACTAAATTAATGTAGACAGCAAGTACCATGAAAATTTCCCTCTGACACTGCAAACCAGAATGCTGCATACAGGAGATGCAGGTAGGAATTCTTGATGTTTTCACAGAATCACAGAATAAGCTGAGTTGGAAGGGGCCCTCAAGGATCATCACGTCTAACTCCCATTCCTGCACAGCACCATCCCCAAGAGTCACACCATGTGCCTGACAGTGTTGTCCAAATGCTTCCTGAGCTCTGTCAGGTTGGTGCTGTGACCACTTCCCTGGGGAGCTTTTCCAGTGGCCAGCCTCCACTGGGGGAAGAAACTTTTCCTGATACCCAACCTAAACCTACCCTGACTCAACTTCAGGCCATTCCCTCGGGTCCTGTCACTGTCACCACAGAGAAGAGATCAGTGCCTGCCCCTTCTCTTCCCCTCACAAGGAAGCTGTAACTGCCCAAGTGACCTCAGCTGCTCCTCACAGGACTTCCCCTCAAGGCCCTTCATCATCTTTGCTGCCCTCCTTTGGGTACTCTCTTAATAGTTTCTTACATTGTGGCACCCAAAACTGCCCCAGCACTCAAGGTGAGGCTGTCCCAGAGCAGAGCAGGACAATCCCCTCCCTTGCCCAGACGGTGATGCTGTGTCTGATTCCCCCCAAGACAGTGTTGGCCCTCCTGGCTGCCAGGGCACTGCTGACTCATTCACCTTGTCATAGACCAGGACCCCCAGGTCCCTTTCCATGGAACTGCTCTCCAGCTTCTCATTCTGCAGTCTGTACATTTTCTACCCACAAAGAGATGTGCTGTAATGCAGGCAATGGCATCCACTCATGAAAGTACTCTCTGAGATTTGTAAGAACTCTTGAGAGTCCTTTACAGAGCTTCTGTCATGGCACTGACAGACTCCTCTTTCTCAAGCCCATCCTCAAGTCCTCCAGGTAAGTGGAAAACAGGAGGCTTCTGAGAGTCTCCAAAGGACATGACCCAGGGATGTTTCCTAACAGAGCCACTCTGCAATAACTGTCTCTCTCCAGTAACTTCACGGAGAAAATAACACACCCTGGCTGGATTACCCTTTCTGCCTCATCTTCGTGACAAGCATTGGCCAACTTCACCCAAACAGGACTGTCCTTGTCCTGCCATCCCAGTGCCCCAAGCCTGATGAAATTAAGGGCCTCCTGGAAGATACAGGGAGCCTTTGCAAGAGTTATGCTGAGAAATCTGGAGTATCAAGTTCTGTGCTCATGTGTCCAACACTGTGCCTTAAAGATCCAGAATACAGTCAAAGCCCCATGCATACTCACATCATCTTTTACTGGCTCAAATGCAAGATTTGAATGTGTACCCAGGCACTCTGCAGCTGATCTGAGGAGAACCCAGGCAGGCTAGCAAGAGAAACTCAATTTTAAAGTAATACCTGACAGCAAAGGGAAAAAAATGTAACTTATCAAGCACAGTGCTCACATGTACCAGGCACAAAACCTAAATATAACCCTTCTGCAGTTGTAAGAGTCTGTCTCACTAAATCAAGGATATTCAAAGCAGATGAGAAAGCATGGAAAGCACTCCATCAGCAAAAAGCTTTTTCAAAGGGAAAGCAGACAAAGAAATCCCTGCCATAGAGAAAGAAAGACAACAGATCTTTATGCTTGCATAACCCTTCAAGGAGAAGAAGGAGCTACAGAGGAGCAGAAAGCGATTAACACAAGCTAAGAACTTCCCAAAGCAGCAAGACTCTGGACAGCAGCTGAGGCACCACAAGGCCAACTCACTCACTTCACTGTCATAGAAAATAACAAGGCTTTCACATGAACCCTGAGGAGGAAGACTGTGCTAATAAACTGCCTCCCCCCTCCTGAGCCAAAATGCTGCTAATAAGGGAAATCAAACTTTTCAGATGATGTTGTTAAATCTTGTAAAAGTACTAAATTCACAGGAAAACACAGGACTCAAAATTCTGTGTTAAGACGACTGTTAATTAATTCTGTATTGAATTCTATTACATTCATCGATGACAACCCTCCAACAGTGCCATTAGAGCTTGTAAGTTACTCAGGAATGTTACAAAAATGCAAGAAAACCAGAGATAATCAATGAAAACAATCAAAGAGATTCCTTTACGTGGGAAAAGTGAATATATTGTGACTATTTAATTTACAGTCATTTAAGAAAAAGCATGCCACACACATACAGCAATGAACAGAACAAAGCAAATCAGCTGGGTGCTTTTATGTCCCCTGCTTTGTAAAGAAAGAACAAGAGGCATTTCAGCACAACTTCAGAGACACAAAACTGCAAAGCCTTAAGCAGAAACAGCTTTTACATGGAGTGGAAAATTAGCCTGTAGAAATCAAACAGAATGATTACAGGAAAGGACAATGGTAAATGGATCAGAAAAGGATTAGATCCTTTTTATTTTTTTTCAATTTATTTTATTTATAAAAATATCCAAATATGTCCAGTCACATTAGTCAGTACACTTAAAAGAAAACTCATATACCATTCTTCCTAACAGCATAACTCAAGTATTGTCAGCAGCAAAGAAAAAAAAACAATAAAAAGCTTTCATGCATCTTACTCCATAATTATCTGTGAAAAGAATCCCATTAGGTTACACCTGCTATTGGTCACTTTCAGTGTCATGAGAAAGGACAACGTTAGTGCTTGGATTTAACTTCAAAGGCTATTTCTATTTCCATAAACAGACACTGATCCCTGCTGCTCAGACATTAACTTTAGGCTCCACCATGCTTATTCTTGCTGGCAAAGCCCTAATTTTGTTGTTAGTCCCTCCCCTTTACATTCTCAATGACACTAAGGGAAGGGACAAAAAAAAAAGAGGTAAGACATAGGTTGTTCAAGATAAAACTTGAAACAAACTGTGCTGGTTTTGCAGCTTAAATGATCCTAATTAATATTAAATATGTAAAAAAATGACTGGAAAAAGAAGCAGAAGTGGGAAAAGAGCAGAGAAATACAGACCATTAACAAGAGCCATGTATTCTCAGCTAGCTGGACATCATAATTTAATGTAGAAATCACCTAAGTAGGCTATCAGCTATATACCTATCCAGTCAGATAGTCTTAATTGCACCTCATTGCTCTGAATTACAGTTCTATTATAACCATGTCGTGAACATCCCCTGCTATTATCTTTGTGTTCAGTCCACGTCAGAGCAATTCCACTTTTCAGAAACTTTTTGCAGGTTACATAATATTTACTTCTATTCCTGAGCCTACAGACTTCCTTAGTATCAAAAGGAGTAGGATAGAGAGTTAATCTGCATTTCTCACCCAAGTGAGGTGCATCCTGGATTCAAATCTCAACTGTACTCCAATTATTTCTTCAATGTATCTCCTGTTTCTCTCCATATCAGTCCTTCCCAACTTCCACCTCTACTATCTGATTTTATTCCTTCTTGCATAACATCCCCTGAAACCTCCTTTAGGTCAGCGAGTTTAAGTGAGGATAGACAAGAAAGAAAAACCCAAGTGATTGTGCAGAGCAGAGATATGACTCCCCCCAAAGCCAATTTCAACATTTTTTTTAACCTGAAAAATATTCGACCTGACATAAGTAAAGCATGACCAGAAAACATGACAAGAGCATTTCTGCAACTCCTCTGAGGGCAATCTTTAAATGAAAGCGTAAGCCAGGAAAATTTAAATTCCAGTCCTGTATGAATGATTCTCTTCTTAATATGACTGTTGTCTAAACATTCCTGGTTGACAGTTGATTTACATTCAGGTCACTCTCTGCAACAGGTGAAGGGAATAGCCCAGAGCCAAGGGCCAGCTGGCTGGAAGCAAAATTGCAGAAAAAGACCTGGACAACAAATCCGAGAGGATCAGCAGCATGCCCTTACACTTATTGAAGTTTGCTGCATACTGGGCTGTACTGACAACACTGCAGCTGGGGGATTGATGGAACTGAATTTTCAATTTGGGAAAGTGTTCAGATTGCCGTGTCCGGTTTTGGACTCCTAAGTACAATCCCCACAGTCACAGACTGGAGCAATCCAGAAAACAGCAGACATTAAGGAAAAAAGCTCACCACCACAGTGGTCAAACATAGTAACAGGCTGCCCAGAGGAATGACAGAATCTCTATCTCTGGAGATAAATCAAAACTTTATAATAGATAAGGATAAGAACAATCTGATCTAACTCTGAACTTAGATCAAAGTTCAAAGGTTGGCCCTGCCGTGAGCAGAGGCTCAAGCAACACAATCTCCTGTGGATCCCTGAAACCTCAGTTATTCTGAATTTACAGTGTCTTCAAGCAAGTGAAAAAGCATTACTAAATCAGAGTTATAAAATTACTAAATCAGCATTTCTACCACAAATAACTATCAAGGCAAAGGAGACCATACAACATTATCACCTTCATGCACAGGGAAACATAAAAATCATTGTCTGACGAACAGCTTTGTCCACAGCTGAACTGTGTGTCACAAAAAAGGAGCTTTTCACTTACCAAACTGGCCATTATGCTTTATAAACAGTTCAATTACACCGTAGGCAATGGTGGTTGCAGGAGGAATTTCAAGGATCACGCTAGAATCCTTCATCAGACTTCCAGTTTCACTTACTGAAACCTACAAGACAGATTTATTCACCATTTATCTGATGCAGCTACTGTACAGCTCAAACACATAATTCAAGTGAAAAATACAGAGGGAGAATGTGCTTTATTCTCCATGATGTCTCATCAAAGGGTTACATGTTACATCTGGCATCTAAGAAAGGAACTAGATGAAGAGTGAGGTAGAAACACAATGCCCAAGAGCAGCTCTCACTCTTAGCTACCCTGTCCCAGCACAAAGTTGAGCTCCAGGTGCAGCTTTTGCCACACAGGAAGCACCATGTCTCTAGGAAATGGGCACCCACTTCAGTATCCTGCCTTGCCCAATTCTACAGTGACATTTATTTTGCCCAGCTGGAGGCTGGTACCAGCAAGGTGGCATTTTTAAAGAGGGTTGTTACACTGTAACTCCCAGATTTCTGCAACTGGAGACAAACTGTACACAGAAGTGATTCATCTCCAGTTAAAAAAAAAAACAACAAAAAACTTGCAATGAATGAGCATGTTTTGACTTTGGTAATTCCTTCTCAATTCATAGGCAATTTTTCAGATAGCCTCATAATGCAGTTAATCTCTACTCCCATGATCGAAAACAAATAGCTTCCCAATAAATATGAAAACTCAGTACACACTGCAACCATTTGTGATGAATGATTACTTGGCTTTTCAAATAAATTTGATTCAGCAATGCATTCTGCTATTCAACTTGCAATGAATTGTTTTAGGTTTGCTTCATGTTCCTCTGTAGGCAGGAATCTACATAGAAATGGAATAACAATTTAATAGTATTGATGGAAACTATATTCCAGGCTCATACAAAAATATGGAATCTTTTGCCAGAAAGGCCATGGAAAAAAACATTTTACCATATAGAATTTTCACAATGAACTGATGCAGTTTGTTCAGCACATGAAGAAAGCACAACAAATACTCCGAAGACCATTTGGAGAATGGTGTGCAATTGTTCTATTTCTTGCAGATCTATAATAACTTTTACCTTTATTGTTTTTGCAGTGCATCCCATCACACCACTGACTTTTTCTTCTGTCTGGATATGTTCAGATATCGTGCACCTCTGAGTGGTGATTATCTTTTCTCTCAAGATGCACAGCACTTCACGTTTCCTTTCTATTACTTGTTGCAATAAACTACTGTTCAGATCTATTGTTCTGAAAAAGAAAATACACCGTTAACAATACTAGAATTGTGAAAAAAATCCACATTTTCTTAATTGCTTGAAGAAGCTTTTATTGTAAAGATGACGATGGTTTCTGTATGAGCAGCCTCCTCAAAACTATAATAGCCTCTTTTGTTGTTTGGTAGCAGTAAATATCTGTATTCCACAGTAAGTCCTCAAATACATATTTAATTTGTGATTCCCTACTCTGAGCAAAATGGAAGTTGTCCAGATACTTTCTACGCAAAGAAAAAAGCAGAGGGGAACTAATGTCAACTTTAAGCTTCCTGGGTAATACAAAACCAACCAGTCAGGCTCTTGGACATTGAGCTGAATCCTCTCCTACTGTGAGCTTGCACTGACATTACCAAGGCCATGGCAGGGGGTGCTGGCCAGGGCACATGAAGACAGCAATGCCTCAGTGCCAACCCTCAGTGCTTGCTATGGATCTGTTTCAGTGCTCACTTAAACCCCAAATGGGCTGAGTGGAATCAGCACTGACCCATTTTAAAAGGCTGAATGAGAAAACAACGAAGATTTAATTGATTTTGAGACTGGAGATTAATGTAAAAACCCCACTTGCTTCAAAGTCCTGGGTCATGCATTGGTATAGACCTAAATTTAAAATTGGCAACCAGGACTGTCACAATCAAAAAGAAAAACTGTGGGAGGGAGGTCAAAACTCTAGCCCAGGCACCACCTTAAACTCCACAGCATAATTCAGCATCTATTTAAATGCTGCTGGAAATAATTCTAACATTAGGTTCTTCTTAGAATGAGCAGAAGACTGAAAGTGAACTCCAAGAAACAATACAGGAGGTTTATTTTTTAAGAAAGTGTTACAAAATCCACTACCATGTCTTTTGGGGTGTTAACTGACTTTCTGGTAACAGTTAAAGCAACTTCTTAATTGTATTTACTAGATTAAAATCTGTCAATCATATCACACTTTTGCAAAATATTCACTGGAGGTCCTCAGAGGAGATGCTGTATTTTTTATGAACAGGTAATCTAGCAAAACTGTTGAAAGATTAAAGGATTGCTATCCCTGACTCAAATTATTCAGTCTTTTCCCCTCCCGTTTACTATAAATGGCTATTCATGGAGCTAAATGGCAATTTCCCAAAAATGTGACAGAAAGACATGTCTGACTCCAATTCATTTAAATCAAGATATCTCCACTTTTAATTAAAAAGTTTTAGATTTATTAGATTCTGGAGTTTTGAATTTATGCAGTCTGTATCAGTCTGAAGTCAGCCGGGGTTTTTATTGAATTAAAAATATCCTCAGGCAATTTTTGATCTTTGGAGAGTTACATGCTTATATGAAAGTTCAATCAGTTGGAATGAACTGTCTGAAAAGCTTCAAGTTGATTGTTTAGACAAGGGAAAGAAAATACCTCTGAAGCAATGCATCAGCCACTAGAAAAGCCCCAAACATTCCTGAGATTATTAATATAACTTTTTCTCCTTCGGTGCAAAGTCATGCTTTATGCTTGGAATGCAATGAACCTTTGGATTAAGCAAAAACTGAAGAAATGTCAAGCAACCACAAACATCACTGTTCTCAGAAGTGTCTGCCAAACCAGAGCCATTAGTTACAGTCTATCAAGCCTATCATAAACTTCACAATAATTATTTATGTTTTAAAGTGGTGCGCTAAGTGTCTTGAGAATACAGAATAATGCACTAAGAACTTGCAGATTTAACATTTGACCCAGGGAGCCAAAAAGGAAAAAGTACAATGAAGAAGCACAAAAGCAATTTGTCATTTGCTTTCATGTGTATTTTTTGACTGTTTAAGAGGATGACAAACTTGATGAATATCCCCAAAATTCAGAGGAAAAACCCCTCTCAAACAATCAGAGGTAGAAAAATACCTATTAAATAAAGTTTTGCTATTTCTGAATGTTAATTGAAGAAGCATAGAGAATATGACCTAACCCTTACACATACCCTTAATCCACAGCTACAAAAACCTTTTATTCTGGGATAGCACAGTTAAGTGCTCTCCTCTAGATTTCTGGCACTGAACTTTCTATCATAAAACAGAACTCTAGGATTGCGTGTGGGCACATCATGAGCTATTACTGGGGCACAGCCTGTTGAAGGCAAAGTATTCCACTCTCCTCAGCAACTCAAACAGGAGATGACATGAGGTAAACAAGTACCCAGCTTATCTAAATTATCACTGAAAATAGTCATCAAGAGCAAACCAAAACAGGGTTAAAGTTTGACAGCCACAGCAGGGCTTCAAGTATTGCAGGGCAATGGCCACTGAGTCTATAACTATTTTTGCAAGAACTGAACTTACTTGCCAGCATAACACTGAATATAAGAAAACAGCTGAATAACACAGGATGGCCAAGTTAAATCCCTGAGAATACATGCATGCAAGGCATATGAATTACACTGCATTTTTTTATTTTACAGGTCACATTTCAGAGCTTTTACTTGTGTTCTACAACCATGCCTCTTACCATCTCTTTCACTCTATACTGTACAAGAGCCCCCACCAACCCTGTGGCACTTGTACTACACCACCATTACCCATCCCCCCACAGGAGCTGAGCAGAAGCACTCAAAAATAACACTATAGAAAATATAATTACATGTTGGTTTGCCAAGTCCCATTATAACACACAGAGGATAAGCCTGTATAAATAAAAATTATTTAAAAGATACAAATTATGGGGGTTTGCCTGATTGTTTGTTCCGCATAAACAGCCTTCCTGAGGTCAGTGATTCACTGTGTTGGAAGCTTTACAGGTCAAACATGTACATAAAATAATTTCTCTGAGTTTTGATCTCACTTCACATTTAGCTAGATTAAACACTTCTACTCTCCTATAATGCAAAGACTTCTTTCACCTCATTCAGTGTTTTTCTCCTCACATTAAGAAAGCTGTATACAATGGAGGCATAAAGGCAATTTGCTGCAGACTGGAATCCGAAGAGAGAAAGGCAGAAACCAAATAAAGACAAGAAAAAACAGACAACACCTGGCAATATAGCAGGCTTTCACAGTTCAAGTAGAGAGCAGGAGCCTGCTTTAAACCCCACTGCTTAGACTGAGGGTCTTTCCTTTAGGCACAGAATTTGACCTAATTTCCTACAAAGGAGAGGCCTTAGGATAATTTTTCCATCAAATCCTATCTAACCTTCTCAGTAACCCACCCACAAATCCTCAAAGCAAGATGCTTGACAATTTCCTACAAACACCCAGAAGAATGGGTATTGCTGTGAGTACTCTCCATCCTCACACTGAAATCAGCACTGCTGTACAAATTTTCACTGGTCCAAACTACTCACAAGTAAAAACCTTTCCAGTCCTGTAGTGGGCAATGTCACCTCAATACACCCTCCTCTCCCAGCTGTAGAGACACAGGCAGCTCTTCCTCACAGCCTCTTCTCTACTTCATTTATAATGTGCAATAGCCTGATGTCTTCTATACAAATACTGCTTGTTCCAAGTGAGAGCCTTCACCCAGCTTTGTTCCTGCTCTAATAGAGACCTCTGGATGAGTGCAGGGAGTAAAATCCACCAGACCTCACTCTGTCATTTTCCACCAAGCACAGATGTGTATTTCTTTTGTTAATCCATTTGAAATATAACCTCTCTGACCTATTTCTCACAGAACACAGCATTTGCAATAGTCAGCTTATTGATAGCATTTCACTATTTTCCCTACAGAATAACCTGACATGTACTTCACAGAACATCTTCCCTAAGAATACCAGAGACTTCTCACACTGCAAGTGACAGGTAGTTTCTCTATTTTCTATTTGACATGCTTCTTATTTTTTAAATCACAGGCACACACAATTGCTTTTATTCAATCCTGTCTCACAACACTTTGTGATTTCATATTACTTCATCTGGTGTTCTCACCATGCTTCATAAATGCTCAAGGGGTTTTAAACAATAAATCACAAAATTATCTGAATTTCCGCTGAAATCAGATTAAGAAAACACACTTATTTTTGTCTCAGTATGGACAATAATATGCAGTTCCATTAATTCAACTAAAGTGCAACACACAATAGTATAAAAGTATCTTTCAACAATGCTAGAGTGTGCTGCTAAAACCACTTAAAATTCTTTCTAATATGCTAATCACAGGGTTAGGAATCATTCACATGAAATGATGGAAGCATGACTGGCAATTTTTTCTGGAGCTGATGTGAACTGACTGACTGATCATGTCTCCAAGGAGGGGAACTCCACTGCCTCCTCAGGCAATCCATGCTCAGCCACACTCACAGTGAGGAAGAGTTTCCTGATGTTCACACAGAACCTCCTGTGTCTCAGATTGCACCTACTGCTTTCTGCTCTGTCTCTGGGCACCACTGAAAAGTGGCTCATCCAGCCCATACTTCAGCAACTTCTCTATGAGGACCTAACGGCAGACAGTACTGAAAGCCTTAAAATAGAAGACGGAATATACTCTTAAATCTATAGCAAGCCAAGTGAGCTAAAGGCACAGGACTCTGCCCCAAATCAGTATGTTACAGTGCTCTGTGAACTACCAAGCACTATGCAATACAAAATAAAAAATAATATAAAGTGAAATATGCCAAGTTTGTGTACCTGAAACTATTGTTAAACTTATTTTAGTATTGCATATTATGTTATTAGGTGTGTTCTGCATTTACAATGTCACTGCTTCTGCAAACCAGGAAGGATCTCATCCCACACCCTTCAGATATCATCCTTTATCAGAAAAAGGAGCCTATGCAGCACCTGGAATCTAATTAAAAGATCAGTAGGATTCTCCTTCAGAAGGTTCACCTAAGAAGTGACAAGAAAGCGATTTGCTTCTACTGAGCACTTTCAGCTTGCTGAACTTTGAAGACTCACATGACTTAGTTTAAAAGGCACATCAGCTTTGACTTTTTAGAGTTCTCTGCTACTAATATGCAACTTTGACTTAATCAGCCTAATACAAGAACATTTAAAAAATGCAATTTAATTAGGGTTTTATATGTAGAAATAATAAATGAAGCAATGATGGATCAAACCAAGCACAACCACCACATGTCATTAAATGCCATCGAGAAGAGTTTGCTGCCTCTCATTTCACAAGGCTTAATAGGTAAACATGCTCTTACAAGTACTGTAGTGCTTTGCATCCGAAAATCACTAACTTGCAGGCATCAGCACTCCTGAATTTCACACAATACTCATGAATGATATGAAAGCTTGCAGCTTGGACACAATCAATCATAAATCATAGAATATTTATGAACGAGCAAGAAGAATTTCATCTATAAAGCATTGCCAACAATTTCCAGTGAGTCTCTGCATTATGCTGGAGAAGAAGATGAAAATTCTGCTATCCTCATCATTTTCAGTGACCTGGCAGAAGGCAGACTGACTCAGTATCAATTATACACTGTGCATCATAAGCTTTGATAAGCTGTGAGTATCTTTTTTATGAACTAAGACCTACTTCCTTGCATAAAGTAGCACACACATCAACTTCAGTTACAGTTGCACATAGATGGGTGTAGAGCTACTGATTTTCAACACTCAAAAGAAGGCAACAAATTTCTGAGTATTTTGTTACATAAAGGATTGTAACTCCAAGATGTGCTGACTTGTTGTGGGAGGATTCTCTTTGTGAACAGAGTAGGTAACTTCAAGTAAAAGCCTACTGATCTAAATCAAAGGTACTCTAGTTTGTTTCTCCATAGGACTCTATCTAGTGCTAGAAACAAGATTCTGAATCTTGACTGACACTATTTTCCTGATACCAGACGCAGATTAATTCTACAGGCTTGGGACACACATTTAGCCCAGTATTTTCTGCTTTTAATAAGGTATTTAGTACAAAGAGGGAAAGGTGCATGATTAGAATGCATCTGTTGACTTGTGAACATTCACAATAAAAAGAACACCAGCCATTTGTTCCCGTGAAAATGGAGAATTGATTATTTCTGGAACATCAGTGTATCTAAAGCAAATTTACATTGCTTCTGACAACTTCTGCACTGATAGCAAAAACCTATCATCTTTATCTTCGGAGCATCAGCAAAGGCTATTTAAATTCATTACAGCTCCTGCTACAGATCTAGAGTACAATGCTGTCACAAATGAAGCAACCTCATCTCCCATGAGTCAGGACCTGCAATAGAGAGTGGACCTCTGACTTGTCAGCTGGTTGCCAAATAGGCTTTGGTCCATGACTTTCTTACTGCAACATTGAATAAAACCTACTTCAGAGTAGTGAGGAAGTACTGCATACTTTATTGTAAAATAAAGAATATGGTTCCCCTCAGTTAATACAGTGTGTAACAGGAATCAACAGATCTATATTTTGTTCAGCTAGTAGAACATGGCTGGACCACGCTTGTTCACCTTTGCTATTCCTTCAGTTTCAAATAATCCCATTTTCTAGCATGGTCACTCACACACAAAATTACAAAGCCTGCTTACAAGCACATTAGCAATTCTGAATTCAATTTCCACATTCAATGCCCCAGTAACACAGATAACTAATTTTTTTTTTCCCAGATTGTTACCTCAGTACAGTCCCCTAAAGAAGGGAGGATTTGGCTCTTGTCCCAGGCGGTAATTTGTGCAAAAACATAAGATGAAAGATAAAAGAAAGATGAAATTACAGAGAGGTGTTTTTTAAAACAAGAAATGGAGAAGTCCGACTAACAAAACTTCAAAAAATGGAAAATTTCGTTTTCATATATGTGATTTATCATAAATGTGTAAGCTTGCAATAAAAATAATTTTCAAACTGTGGCAACATTACGAAATCAATTGGTCAGTGATCACAGCTGCCCCGAGGCTTTTCAGCTCAGTAATCTCCCCTGGCCACTATAACACCCACATTAGAAACATACCTGTCCTTGGCATCTTTCATAAGCTGCTGCAAGTCAATCTCCTGCTTCCTCAGGTTTCCAAATGAGGACTGGTTTTCCACATAGCCCTTCCCTCCAGCTCCCAGGTTGATCTTCACAAATGATGTTTCAATACTTCCTTGAACAAAATCTTCAAACTTCCCCATGTATTTTGCAAAGTCAGACTCCACAATCACTAGGAAAACAATAAAAGTAATTTCTGTGAAGAAAAGTGCTGAAATGGTCCTTAAGTGATTGGAGGAACAGATACTTACAGAAAACATGACAAGTCACTGAAGGCAAGGTACAGTATGAAGAGGTAAATAATGAAGTTTACATCTCTACAACTCCTGCTTCTGCTCTCTTCATATTTTCATCATCTTTGTTCTACTGTCTTTTGTATTTTGCTATTTTAGGAAAACATAAGGTGACTGAAGGGCTAAACTCAGATGCTATGAAATATTTATAAAGAATGATTGAAAGTTATTTCAGCTACAAAGAAAACTACAAAGCAGACCTGCTTGTACAATAGAGACAGTATTTTCGCATTATTTTGATAAATCTCATCACAGGGCTGTCCCAAAGCTCACTGAAAACCAATGGAAAAATCTAACTGGTTTTAAACAGCTCTGAATTTTATATACCTAAAACCCAGAGAATTGACTCAAATCAGCTGATTTTCCAAGCCAGGTACAATTAACATCTTAAGTTAGGGATATCTGTTTTCCTCCATGGAATTCTGACATGTACAGAAATACAGGATTCCATCTCATTAATCTTAAAACATGGGTGGGACCCCTATAGAAAAAAAAAGAAGTACAAGGGTCAACCTTTTTTAACAGCCTGTACAAGACAAACAGAATAGGTGGTAAAACTTGCTTGGCCTCCCTGGACTACTGCTACCAAGATGACACTGTTTATTCGCTGCTTTTGACCTAGAGCACAGTACTATTTCACACTGCTATCACAACAACCCCCAAAAAATTCTAGGAACATTCCTGTGGGTCTGAAGACAACACTGTTATTAAACAGTAGGACTGTACGGCCTGACAGCCTTCAGTACTCAATTTAATACTCTACCTAGGCAAAACTTTCTTCTTTTTTTAACCAACATTTTTTACTATCAGTTTTAATTACATAAATGGGCAAGTGAGAAAAGATCCATTAATCTCATTCCCATGGATGGAGAACCCCTTCAGAGCATTCCTCTTAAAGAAGCCCTCTAAAAACATAATTGAGAATAATAACAAAAGAGATTAGGGTTTGTATTGTTTTCATCTGCACTAATAGTGCTGCCCGAGTACGGCTTTACCTGGTTTTATTGGTTTGTCTTCAGTAAGCACATCACTCAGGGTGACTGTCAAGAAGTGATACTTGGGCTTCTGCCAGCACCAGAATTTTCTCCTCTTTGTAACTAAGCTCAAAAGCTGCAGCTTGTCTGAGGCGTTCAGCTGGGAGACAGGGATCAAGTCACCTCCACTGTCAGTTTCTCTCACGAAATTCTTCGTTGCTTTTGCAAACATTGTGAGGAATCATATAAGCCCTGAAAGAATACAACTGTTTTCAAACAACTACAGTTGTAAGCATAAATATTTACATTGTCATTTTAAGAAGTTCTTCACAGAATTGGTATTAACGAAGAAACACAGTGTTTTCACCCTATCTTCCCCACTCTGAGCTGAGAAGGAGTTCAAATCATTTGCCCCAGTATAAGTTTTGTCAATAACTAATAAAAGAATTTTAGTTAAGAGAACATTCACAGGTTATTAATCTGTTAGGGAGGAAAAACTTACACAACTTACCTGAATTTCTGTGAAAAAGCATCTACTAATGAGCACCCTGCAGAGACCAGCTGGGATGAGGAGAGCACTGGGGCAATGGCAGAGGATTCCTGCCTCCCCACAGGATCCTCTTTTATTACCTAACATAAAACTTACTCCGTATAAGGCAATTAGGTATTACTCACACAAATTATCTTTTTAATAGGGAGTAAACACATGGAGGGACAATAACAACTGTTCTATAAAAAGCACCAAATATGTGAGCTGGCATCTTTGTAACAAAGTTTTGTTTCTGAACTACACCCCTGGAAAGTTCCAATTAAATTTTTTATTTCTGAACTCTTTTTTACCTTCAATGTTTTCCAATTTTATATTTGTCATTTGCATAACTGCAGCCAAATTGAACATGCATTATTTACAACTGTTATTCATATCTCCTACATAACTACATACATTATCTTACTGTTGCTTTGCAACGATTTTAATTAAAAATTATCAGCATCTCTTATCATGTAAGCTTCTCTTTATCCCCAGAAATTTATTTTGCTGTATTTACAAGGAATATTTTCCAATAAGGAAAACTGGCTATTCACAAAAGTGGAAAAATGACCATTCACATGTGCTAAACACACAATTCTAACAAATTCATATTTGATCTTTTTAAATAACCTAATCTTTCCAGTTTTTCAACTCTGTATTATCTGAGCTAATGATATCTCCAGAATTAAATCAGTTTTGTTTTTTTTTTTAATCCAGCAGCATTCCTTTAAGTCCCCTAGCTGACACTGGCTGGAAAGTCTAACTAAGATCATAAGATGTCTCAGCTGGGTGTTCACACTTCCATGATTAATTACTTGTCTTGCACCACAGAGATTTTAGATTTGTCATTTACAAACACAGGCTGGAGTAAGATAGAACTGACATTAAACAAAAACTGATAATGCACTCAGGATTATTGACAGAAAATTGAAACATGAATACAGGTATCAGTGTTTGGACCACATACTCCATATCTTAGTATTAGAGGGGAAAAAAAGCCGTTTTGCAGATGCAAATTTACCTTTCTATTAGTTTTCCCTAAATCCCATTTCAGATATCCCACACAGTATTTACCAATTCCTGCTGAGGCATTTACCTCCTCTTTAATCCTCTATGGCCTAATCTGTGTAACAAAAAAAGGGTTACAGCACCTGCATCAGAAAGATTTGAGCAATGTCAAAGTCGTATCACATTTTACTGAAGAGTCTTCTGGGGCTTTCACTGTAACTGCAGCTGCAGCAAACCCAGCAGCACCACCTCAGCTGTGGGCACTGGAAATATTTCCACTGTCTTTCTTGTTCTCTCACCTTTTCCTAAAGTGAACTGAGACTGATTTTTTGCATTCCTATATTTCTCCTCCTTAATTTTCCTGATTGCCATCTCAGTGAGAATGCTTTAACAGAATAAAGCAATGCAGATCCACTGCAGCAAAACAGAAAAAAAACCCCAAACCCACAAATCAAACCAAAACTAGTTTCCTTTATCCACAGGACCTCTTTTGTAGGAGTCTGTATTTTGCAAATAGCCAGATGACTGATTTGTAATGTAGGGGACCACCAAGAAAATTCTCATTGTCTGCATAAGCTGCCTTTGCCCAGCATAACCTTCTTCAAACATTTCTGTACTTCACATGACTGCTCACTCCTCCTGATGCCCTTGCTGCATAGCCAGCTCATAATGACACAGTCAATGAAAAAAAAAGGCCGCAAATTTCTGAGTTTATAACAAAACAAATTGCAAAACCAGGTCCAAATATTTGGTGCTCTTAAAAATTCACTAAATCTAATGAGAGGAATCACTGCATCACTCTGTAAAACTTCCAATTCAATGTGTTTTGCCTTCACTCTCCATTACCACTCTTGACTAGCAAAAGGAATTCCCAGGGAAGAGGAGAGTGCTTTATTAGACTCACCAGGCAGGAGAGATGGGGCAGCTCTCAGCCTCAAAATGATGTCAATGTCTCCCACACCTTGCTGTGCTGGTGATACCTTTGCAGGGAGCATACTTTGCTGGCATAGGTGTACCTGCAAATCAAAAATATTCTATCTAAATTCCTGCTTATTTTTATTTAGCACAATGCACCCAAATACCTAGCTTCACTACTTCCCAGAACAAAGACATAGAGCAATTATGCCCCTAGCCAACATCAGGGAGTTATTACAGCCACGAGGCTCAATGGCATCCTGACCAAATAGACACAGAGTGGTTACAGACCCAGCATTAAGAAAATTCTGCCTTGGGAGCTTCTTCCTCTGGAAATTTTAATAGAGCTATGCTTGGTTTGACAGAAATAAAAGAGAAGGTATCTAGCTGGTAGGAAATGCCTGTCAGAGTGAGTTCACTCTTGCAGATTGATAGCTAGGCATGAAAGCCGAAAAGGAAGGAGTAGTACCTTCCTTACCTACCGAAAAAATCTAAAATTAGCATGATTCTCAGCTACAGAATTATTTAACGGAAAGTATGAGATCAAATGAAAATAATGATACCAATTTAATTGTTTACCTAAACAAGTCTCACCCTGCTTCTTTGCTTTGTAGTCTTCTAACTCAGTATAGTGGGACATTAAATCGAAAGCAACATTTTATGAGCAATTGGTGTATGCCTCTGTAAGTACTAAAGACCAAAATAAACAAAAAACCACAGTTGCCTGGTATTTTACATTCTGTGTCTTTCATACAAAACACAATTTTTTTCTTTTTCCATTTGATCTAAGACTACATAGCACACTGGGCACAGTACACAGGGAATTTAGTAGTACGGGGACAAGTGGATCGCCAAATGCCAGCACACCCTCTCTTTCAAAGTAAGTTGTAAAGAAACACAGTGCCTGAAGGCCAAAGAGGAGCCTCAGTGGTGGAAGAGCTGATAGGCATTAACCACTGTGTAGGAGTGGTAATGGCCTTGGAATGCTAAAGGAGTACGAGTCTGTATCGGAGGGGATCTGGAGCATGGAAGTGACGACATGCCCGTTACGTGTTTTATTAAAGAACATTTTCATCTCCTTTCTAGATAATTTTAAAAAGGAGCATCCGTAAGAGCTAATACACAAAGCCTAGCAGGGCTGCTCACACAACGCATTACATTCTTTGAACGCGTGTGGTCCCCAAAAAAAACATCCAAAAGATTTTAGCCCCGGCTGACGCCCTCTTTTTGTTCCTCGAGGACTGTGCAGCACGTGTCTCCGCAGAGCGGTGCCGCGGGCTCGGGCACCCCGAAGGGCCCGGCGCCCTTCCCGCGAGGTGCGAGTCCCGCCCGACCCTCCGGGCAGGAAGAGAGGATAAAAATGAACGCGTCAGCCGGGGCTAAAATCTTTTGGATGTTTTTTGTGGGGAGCACACGC
>JAHLSL010000044.1:13039853-13132958 GCA_025920805.1 Petroica traversi | reverse complement strand
TGCGAGCCCCGGGGCGGCGTCTGCGTCCCCGGCATCTCGCACACCTGCCCGAGCTGCCTCGGGCTCTGGCCGGCCTGCCGTGAGGGTTGGAACGAAGGGCTGCAAGTGTCTCTCTGGGGGCGGCGGCCCAGCACAGGCACCCCCCAGCAGGTCCCGGTGCGGGGCAGCCCTGCGAGTGGGGCGCTGGAGAATTCCCACCGGGATGGGACAGACGGTTTCGTATGGCTGCACCCTGGCAGATAACATTGACAGCTGTCTTTCCCTCCAGGTAACCGCCTGACAGCGATGTTCTGTGACACGAGTGATAAGGACATCTTTGTGACAGCCTCTCCAGCCCGGCTTCGTGGTCGGAAGTGCACGGGGCCAGGGCGAAGTCTGCTGGAGGCGACAGCCCTGGCACTGTTTTGGCTGCGAGTTTGCTGCTCTGGATTGGCACTGCGGGCCTTGTGAAGCCACCGTGGACCGAACGGGAGCTCCCCGAACCAAGGTCCTTGAACAGCAGCACTGAGGAAAATGAGAAGTGTGGTCAGTGGTGACCTTGAACAGCAGCTCTGGAAAATGAGAAGTGTGGTCAGTGGTGACCTTGAACAGCAGCACTGTGGAAAATGAGAAGTGTGGTCAGTGGAGCCTGGGGCAGGTTCGTGAACCACAGTGTGAAATACTGAGCGCTGTCACAGTATCGCAGCCCTCTGAAAACACCACAATAAAAAAAACCCTGGTTGTTTATGATGCGAAAGGAGTGATCCAGTTAGAAACAGATGAGTCTGCAGAAACCTAAAGAGTAGTTTTGTCACCATAATAAATATCAAATAAATCTTTTCCAAGGGGACCGTACTGTCCCTGTGTACATCCCTTGTGGTTTGAACAGAGAGCGTTAAAGTCACAAATGTCACATCACCAGACCTTAATGGATTAACACCCAGGCTTCAGAACAAAGGGAAGGTAAAAGTTTTATGTCTAAATGAACAGTCCTGGGTGAAAGGTAGATGTGTAAATGCACATAGCTAAAGTAAATCCATTTCTTCCATTTAGCTACATACAGCATCCAAACCTTCCAGTGAATTTCAGCTGATTTCCTCAGGAGACATCACCCTTTTCTGATTCCCCCAGGTGATGTCTTTATTGATTCAATGATAAAACAGATCTCCCTTCTGGGATTGCACCTGCTTACATAAATTTGAACAAATAGCCAGAATGAAACTAAGTATCTGTATTCGTGATGGCTTTATTTTTATGAACTAATAAAAATTATAAAGCTCCATTCTGAGAGCCTCTACCTGAGAAAAAGTACCCACATATCCTTGGGAGATCTCTTTTTAGGATCAGCACTGAGCTGCAGAGTTGCTAGCTCCAGTAATAATCTGGCTAGTAATAGCACACGTTTCATAAGCTATCATGTGTTTTTCCAGGGAGTGGCAATGTGTGATCCATTTCAAATGCAAGAGTGCTAAAGCATATTTTGAGAAATCAAGGCAGGAAGTTGCACTGAACCACATTGCTATGGAAATATCCACTGGGGAGGGAAGACTTAAATAAAACTAGTGAAATTTGATGGTAATTTTAAGGACACTACAGCTGTTGCATGGTACACCAAACAGAGGGTACCCACACCAGGAATATTTCCACGTTTTCAAGAAAAAGTCTTCAACAGAAATCTATGCATCTGAATGGCACCAGCTCACATAGGTTAATTTTCAGGTGCTTCTCATTAACTAGAAGAGACAGAAACACAGGTTGTTAGCAAGCAGTTTTGGGGCTATGCGGCAATTAACTTTGAGGCTTCAAAGTCTGTCACAGAAACTCGTTGCAAATAAGAGACATTTAGGACTGAACACCCACCTTGAGCATTCAGCTTTCGTGGAAGTGCTCTTCAGGTGCACTGCACAGTCAAAAATCCCAGCCTGTGGGAATGGCCAGCTCCATGGCCAGCTGGGATGCCAGCAGGGAGGATATTGTAACAGAAATACACAATCTCAGTGTGATCTGTCAGCCACAGACTCCATCTCCTGAGGTGAAGCATGAAGTGCATCACTGCTGCAGCAGAAGATCCTTCTGCATTGCTCCTGCTTGTGAAGATCGTCTTGCAGAAGGAGCAGAGGGAGAAAACCAGAAACTTTTGCCTCTGGAACAAACTGCTCTTGGTATGGGACAAGTTCTGGCTACCTCTTAAATAAGTGAGGCAAGTGACTTCATAGCGACAACTTAAAAAATGAGTAATGGACATAATAAGTGAGCAATAATACAGAACAGAGTAATCTAAAAGGGAAAAAGACCCCAGCAAAATACTTGCATGCTTTTTGAATAGGGCTGTGAGAAATTCCTCAAGTATGAAATTTAAGAAATCACTGAGCATGCCACCACAAGATGTCAGCATTGCTGAATGGTTATGCCTACTAGAAACAGAAAAGTGTTTGCATCCTATTAGATTTTTTTTTTGTATGATGGCATAATCTGGCTTTATTTTTTTCAACAATTGACATGATGTCAGTCCAAATTTAGTTCCAAGGGGGATTTTCTTAAATGGCTTTTTAAACAATCTCTATCTTTTTAAAAACTTTAAAAAATGCTTTCACAATATGAACAGCAGTACTAATGGCAAATAATCCCTTGTAGCCATCAATGTGTTTTTTCAGGCTGCATCCAGCCTGGCTTGAAAATGCTCACTAAAATTGTGCCTGTATATTGAGGTGTCCAGAGGTCATCCAAAGGTCTCTGCTGTTGCATGCTAGGCCTTTTTAAAACCCTCACGCTGGCTGGAGAAGGCTCTGCTGGCCTCACTTCTGTGGAGGAAGTGGAAAGAAAGTGTGAAGCTATTTTGGGCTTCTAATTAGAAGAGAAGGATATTTGGGTAGCAAATCTTTTGAAAGGTGTCCAGCAACATAAGCTAAATCACCAGCAAAAGAATTTATTTATTTATTCCCCCTCAATTTCCTTTTGTAAGAATAAAAGATCTGAGCAGTGGTTTTTGTTTGTTTCTTTATTTCTTTCAAATCAACTAACTAGCCTTGTTTTTCTTCCACATTACCATTCGTCGCCTGTTTTGCTGGGATGCTCTGTACTTTTTGCCTCTGCCATTCTGTCCTCTGAAACATTTCCTGTTGCACACAACAGCTTTCTCCCCCTCCTGCTGTTACGGCTGTCACCAGCCCTGCTATGGTGCCAGCAGCGAGTGACAGGCTTAGCAAGGGACCATGTCCTGAGAAGGGGAGATGAGTGGGAGGGTGCAGTGAGCGAGGAGGGGCTGTGTGAGTTCAAAGCAGCCAAAAAACCATTCTTCTCTGCTTCTCTATTGGTTCACGTGAGCTTCTGTCCATTCTCTTGATGATGGGAAGGTGACATCTTTAACCATCTAAGATTTTCCTGTAAGATGAGTTTGGTCCCTCTTTAGAGGCTTTCTTGTATTGCCAGGTTCAACTCTGTTACCTTTACAGACCGACATGAGGCAAAGAGAGTTCAGGTCCCTTGGAAGGACCACTGGAGAGGGCCATGCTGAGATGCAGGAGGAGGCAGACGTGTTCAGTACAACCTGTTTGCTGTAACTCAGTCAGAGCTCTTTGCCTTCAGCGCTGATGCTGGCTTGGGGAGAAGCAGTGCTACATCTGCCTTCCTGTAGTACACGTGTTGTGGCACAGGGCTCCCCTCTGTCATTCTGTCCAGCCATGCAATGGTTCTATGATGTCTCCAGTAATGATATGGAAAACAGGTTGAATGAGTTTGCATGAACTTGATGCTTCTGACTTTAAATTTTAGACTAGATGGCAGCCACACAACTTTATTTCTTTCACAATAATGATAAATGAAGATTTAGAAATAGATAACATTTCTTGCATGTCTCAAAAGCCTTCCATAATAGTATATTAGAAACCATCTGGTTTCATTAATGTTTTATCAAAAACCATCTGGCTGCTATATTGTTCAAACTATTTAGTAGTAAAACTTCCTCATAAATTAGCCAAAAGGAATGGCTATCAAACCATTGTGTAGGAGCCCCAAACAACTTTCATGTAGTTTCTATATAAACAGTTATTTTAAAATTATTAGACTACACTAAACTTTAACATTAAACTTCAAAAGTCTAAAAAAATGTATCAGTAATAAAACCTGAAATTTAGGCTTACTCCTTGTGCTTCTTAATTTTTCTCTTTTTTTCCACATGTTTAATTCTTGGCCAGTTGGAACAGAAGCTACAAAGTCAAGATGACTAACTTTATTTAAATAAAAAATACTAAAATTTTGTTTTTCAATAAAACATTGCAAACCTGTCACTATGCCTCCAGAAAATGAAGCCCTTCATCTTTGTATCTTTGCACATGTGTACACTTTGTAGTCTGTAAGCACTCTGGAAGGGTGCAGTGCTCTGAAGTCTATCTCTATAGCACATGGCACCATGTAGAGTTGTTCAGTGCCTACTACTTGGGCAGCTAGGTAACTAATTGTAAATGCTTACATAATGTATGTTGTACTTCCACTCATAATCATTTTACTGTTACATTTTCAGATCAGTTAAAAAATGTCACCCTAAAATTAGGGCAGTTTATAGTGATTTTGCTATTTATAGACAACCTTAAAGTTAAAGTGAATGGAAGAACTAAGGAAAGCATATCTAAAGAAGACAGAAAATTTAGGACAAAACTGGCAAAGCAACAGGAATTAAAAGATCCCTGGGAAAGAACCCATGGCTGAAGTTGCCTGTAGAGACAAAAGCTGGTTGTAAGTTTTATTTGATCAGCTCTCCAAATTTGTTCTGTTCCATGCAATTCCTTTTGCATCCTCAAAAAAACTCACTATTCATCGGTGGGAGCAAATGATTTGGGCAGAATTTTCAGAAGAACGGGCAGTATGTGATTGCAGTCCCTCACGGGGCACCCAGCTGAATGGTGTTTGTGTTGTGCTGCTGCAGAGCTGGAGCATGGCCATAGTTAAACCTTGCAAAATGTTCAGAAGCTAACATTAATATTTCATTGAGTAACACCACATGCATGTTGTCATGTACTACATTTGCATCAATAGCTTTATTATGATTTAAAACAAATATTCTGTCTCTTTTTTCATTTTTTGTGCCTCCTTTGTTTTCTTATCTAGTTGTTTGCAACTCCATAATCCCCCTTCTCATTACCTGTTAGTTGTCAGCTCAGTCTCTCTTGCAGGAACACCACCAGAAATTCCTGTTCCATGGCAATCTGAAATGGCTTTCTTCAGAACAGCAGCAACAAAAAAGTAGCTTTAAATGCCCAGAAAGATATAAATCGAGAATTTTGTTTAGCGATCTTTGAAGCAAGCCATGGCCCATAAAAGTAGCAAATGCATTGAGGAGAAAACCACAAACTGCAAAGAAGTCAATGGCTACAGAGGGTCCTGAGGAGCAGTGAGGCTGCATTGCTCCTGCTGTAGAAACACACACTGCAAAGGAGGACAGAAGTTAAAACCCCTCCCCATTTCCCACAGGGGTGGTAGTTCAGCCCCGCTGGGTACCAAAGGAAAGGCCTCATGTTTCTTCTTAAAGCCACTTCATTTTCCAGCTTGCTATTGCTCCTCCTAATTTCAGCATGTGAAGTATTTACTTTTCAGTGTCCTACCGGCAGCGGGGTAAGAACATACCTGGGTTTTTCCCACGAAAGAGAATAGGATAAAAAAGAACACAAGGGCTGGCAAGCGGCTAAAAAGTGCGTGGGCTGGTAATTGCAGGGCAGTTCTTTTTATATTATGCAACAGTGTTGCCCAAAAGGACAGCAGGTGCCACAATGTGCTTTGGCTCAAAACACAGCGTGTCCCAATCTGGGTTTGAGTAGAAGAGAGACATGGAGCTCCTGAAGCAAGTCCAGTGGAGGGCTGCAAAGATCTTGAAGAGGCTGGAGCATCTCTGTTACAAGCAAAGGGTGAGGGAGCTGGGCCTGCTCAGCCTCGAGAAGAGACGACTGAGAGGGAACCTCACAAATGTCCATTAGTATCTAAAGGGAAGATGCCAACAGGATGGAGCAAGGCTGTTTCAGGGGTGCCAGGCAATAGCACAAGAGGCAATGGGCAGAAACTGCTGCACAGGAAATTCCACCTGAACATGAGGAAGAACTTCTTTACTGTGGGACTGACCCCACATTGGAACAGGTTGCCCAGAGGGGTTGTGGAGTATCCCTCACTGGAGATATTCAAGAACTATCTGGACACAGTCCTGTGCCCCGTGCTCTAGGATGATCCTGCTTGAGCAGGGAGGTTGGACCAGATGATTCACTGTGCTTCCTTCCAACTTGACCGATTCTGTGAAAAGGCTGCAGGTGTCCTTCTGAACAGAGCAGGATCCATTACCAAGCAGTCACGTCCTGCAAATTTGTACTGGTGGTGGCTCTGGGTAGAGTCACACAGCTCCAGCTTGTTGACACTATTTCTTATATTGCAGATCCACAGACAGTTCAGGTCTTCACCATGCTGAAAAACAACCTCATGTATGAAATAGTGTTGGCCTCTGACAATTAAAAATATATTTGCTCTGTCACAGGACTAAAACTGGTGTTCTTGGTGCTTGTACTGCCCTTGTTTGTCTGAACAGTGCACCGATTTGGGTGAATGGCATCTGTAACAGGTGATGCAAGTACCCTTGGGTGGACAGCTTTCTTATTGCCAAAGAGACAACTTTGCCAGACATCTGCAACTGGGAGATGGGATTGTACTTCTCCTGCAGGACCGGTTGCTGTCAGCTTGAGATGGAGCTTATTTGGTTCTCCCAGAGTTACTGACCAGCCTCACCTATGCCAACATACCACAGTGTGAAAAATGCAGTTTCTAAAAGGGAAGGAAGACCAGCTGTGTCCTGAGAGGAAGCATTACCAGGAAAGGAAACAATGAGCAACCAGTACTGGGAAAGCATGAACTGCAGTTATTCCTTTTTCCTAGAACCTCATGACTGCACACTTCAATACTGAGAGTCATATTTCAACATTTACTCTTTCCTTTCTCCCATCATGTCAAACAATCAATTTATATTGGTATCAAGACCAAACAAAGCATTCACATGAGCATCAGCTTTAGGAAGCTTTGCAGCTAGATAAAAGCCAATGGACCTCCTATTATGGCTTCTTTTTGGTGTGTGTATGTGTAATGTGGCACATTCTCTTTTTCAATTCCTGATATTCACAAAAAGTGAGAATGCAATACCCTAGAGTTCTCTACTCTGCATCAACTTTAACTGAAGCTTTACTCTTGTCTCCAAAATGAAAGGGGCATATTAAGGAAGGGCTAGGCTCATCATTCTTTAGTAACTAGAGAAATTGGAAAAACTCAAGCTTGCCCTAACTGACCTATTTGCAGTGCTCCCTTAGGTAAAAGATTTTCCTCACCAAAAGTGTTTCCTTAGCAAAAGATTTTCCTCACCAAAGGACTTTATAATTTGGTGCATTATTTTTGAACCTTATAAGAAAAATTGTTTTTTCCATCCAAAACACCTATATAGCTCTAGTTGCATTTGCAGGGTTTGCTTCAGAGACTGAAGTGCAAATAGCAAATAATGAATACAAGTAGGATGATCTCTTGACTTCCACTCCATCTTCAGTCTGTCAATTGCCGAAATGATAACAAACCTAGCAGTAAACAAAACTGTAAATCTCTTTCAGCTATTAGACAGGTTCTCATCCATTGATAAATCTACATAATCTTCCTTGCCTTAGGCAGCAATATAGGCATTGCAGACATATCCCCGTAAAAACCTAAGGAGAAGAGGATTTTTCAAGGTGTGTACTGCAGTAATTCAAAGCAGACTTACTGCAACATTTCTTTTTTTTTTTTCTTTTTTTTTTTTTTGACACAAGCTGAAAAGTAAGGAATTTGTAATTTTGGAAATCAGTTTTTACTAAGAAGTTTTAATAAAGACAAACAATGTTAACTAAGCAAATAAAAACCACCAAAAAACACCAAAACTTTTCAATTCTAACAGCTGGTTTTACTAGAATAGCAAGTGAAATATCAGCACACAAAATCCTCAAGGAGAAGTAATCCCCTAATATTTAGAGGAAGACAGTAATTCCAGGAGTCTGTGAAATTACATTCAGAAACATCAGTGGATGTTCATACACAACATCTTGTGTTCCAGGAATTTATTACTGTTTCAAGATCCTGTAAAAACTTGCATCAGCAAACCCAGAGAGACAAATTCTCAGTTAACTTAAGCCTCAGTTATACTCAGCTCAGTAGAGAAATGTTGATTTACTTCAAATGAGAGTTTGCACAAAGTAATTTCAAATATTTCCCTTGGTACAGAGTAAGCAAAGATACAAATTCATAAGTAGACATCAGAATTTGGTATCTGGCCAGCTTTTAACCCCATTTAAAAACAGAGAGTAACCCTACAAATTCTTATGCATAAAACAGAGAGGTCTAAATTAAAAATCAATAAACCAAGCACAGAGAGCAACATTTGCAACATGAAAGAAATCTAACAGAGGCATAAAAAACAAAATGAAAAAGCTAAGATGTGATGGTTATTATGTAGAGCAAGCTTTGCTCAGCTATCAGTATTTTTCCTCATGCTATGAAGGTTTGAATCATTTTGCAGTAAGCAAAATGAGTTTAAAATAGAGATTACTGTAAATGAACAGACAACTGAGCTTAAACACAAAGTGGATGCGACATCTACACAAGCCAAGTTTACCTTGCACTTCTCCAGAGGAGGACAGCCTGTTTTATCTGGGTAGCACTGACAACACTGTGGGCACTTGGCATGGTATGAGCTTGAGGGGCAGTCATGAGAAATTCACTCCACATCCATTTCTGTAAGGGAAATTCCTGCTGTCCTGGGTGTTCATGAGTAGGGCACCAGTAATGAGCATCCCTTGCAATCTTCCTCTCCCTTTTACAATTACGAAAAAAATACTACTGCCTCTGTAAACCACAACTTTCTCAGCAACTTGAACGAGATGTTAGTTATTTCAGATACCAATTAAACCATATCAGATTACCATATCAGATTACAAAATAAATCAGCAATGAAGTAATTCCCCCTGACATGCATGAGAAATTTCCAAAGTTCTTAACCCAACAGAACCAAAATGGCTGGATTTCAAAAAAACAGGAGGTGATTCTTGCCCGCTATAAAGACTCTTTTTCTTTTGGCCTCTATCCTAATTCTGCCATGTACATCAGCTGAGGATATTTTGCATAGTAACAAACTTATAGATCCAGCTCTTTTCCCAGCCCTTCCTGAAAGCTCCATGCTCCCTGCCACCAAATCTTTGCAGACACAGAGGCTACAAAGTGCTGCAGAACTCCATTCAGGAATTTAATGTTGTTCAGGAATTATATTCACTGTATTCTCACATTTTTCAAGATCCTAGTCCATCCATATTGCATCTTATATGGTGGGACAGTGAGACATAGTTTAGATCTGATTGGCAGATCTGTCCTGAATCACCATCTCTACGGGAAAAATGACCTCATTGATATACTTTCTTTCCAGTTATTTATTTTATCCAGTAAATATACAACGTTTCCCTGTTTTTAAAAGTTGTTTTATGGAGAACATTTAGTTTGTGGTTTCTTCATTCATACTAAAGCATAATATTTATGCTGCACATCTGTCTACTAAAGACTGCTTTTCATAATAAACTTCCAGCTGTATATGGATTCTGTCAGCTTAACTCTTTTCTTGCTCCAGTGTCTGGCACAATAGCCATGCAGCAGAGCAGTACAACTGGAACACTGCACAACTACCAGACAGACTGTAAGAGTGATAAATAAGGTTTCTAGCAGATGGAAGCTCTTTCCTACTTGCCATTTTGCAAAGTGTAAAATGCACAGATCACTACAGCAGTGAGATTTGTTTCAGCTGCCACTAACAACCTTTGAAGAAAGATGCTTATAACCCCTGGGAAAAAGTCAGGGTGCTCTGTGACCTTTTGCAAGTATGATTTATTAACATCCAACAGGTCTAAACTGGTTACAGAGACAAAAATAATAAATCAAGTTGTGCATAAAGGTACTCCGACATTATTACAAATGTTTGGAGTAAAGCAGAAAACAGGGCTGGTCCTGACTACAGAGAGACCTCAAATATCTGAAAGTCAGTGCTAGTTCTAATACATAGGATACTGTTCTTCATTCTGAAATTACTAATGCCCTATTCAAAACAAAAAACAAATTCAGCATTTAGCAGCTTTGTTTATGTAATACCTCATTTGTGGGATGTTTTTCCAATATTGGAACTAGCAAAATACTGTTGACACAAAGACTTTCAGATTCTCAGAGATGCCAACCATATCCAAGGTGTGGAGCTGACAGAGGTCCTCACCTCTTGTGGATCAACATCCCAAACATTTTTATAAACTTTAATACAGTTTTGTTTTACACATTAAAAACATCAAATTTATATTTAAAAGAAGAACCATTTTAAATAATTCTCTAACATATGGCAACTACTTATGTGGAAAATTTCTCTTATTGCTTTCAAAAAGCTGCAGTATCTAAGAACAGTATCTAAGAACTGAGCAGTACAGCAATACATTTGGTTACAGCATTTACTAAGTTTCAAAAGATAAGCCAGATTATGTGCAGTTTCTTATGAGCCAACAGCTGCTGAAGTAAATTACACCCACCCATGGCTAGAAAAGGAAAAAGATGAGTTAGCGAACACTGAATTTTATTTATTATAGGCATAATTCATGAATGAAAACATACTGAACCAAAAAAAGCCTTTCATTGTAATGTCACTCCTTTGAAGAGCACCATCTCATTCTAGCCCTTGCCAGATGTACTCAGTTATGTGGACGAGCTGGATGTCATCTTTCTCTCTGTGAAAATGCACCATGGGCCAAGGTTTGCACTCCTCTTCAGCTTGCCATCTCTGTGTGAGTTGTACACAAAAAGGAAGCCATACTGAACAAAGCAAGATATGCTCAAAGTTTCCTGCTCTGCCAAACTGGTCATTTGGAGAGACAACACAAGAGATTTACACAAAAGCAAATGCAAGGACATTAGTAATTAGAATCTGCTGAGCAGATATAGCTGCATATTTTCATAGCACAACACCCTTACCAGATCTGACTCCAGAGTGTAAGAAAATCTTGTTCACAGTCAAGGAAAAGATACAGAAAGAGGCCGTTATGACTTTAGGGAAAGAATTTAATTAAAGACTCTAGGCATGATTTATCATTTGTTAAAATGGACTGTTTTCCTATTAACCATGTTTTTATGATAAAGAGAAAAATGGGACATTGAATCACAGACCACGTGGAAAATCTGAAGAGACTGTAAACAGCTGAGGAAAAAACAGCATGGAGAGGGATGAGGTCTTTGTTAGGTTGGGTTTTCTGGGGGGGGGCTGTTTGTTTTGAGACCACCACTGGACCCTTGTGCAACTTGAAAGCTGTCCCTGGTTGGGCCCTAGTTCTGGTCCCATGAATTGGTGTTCTTTTGGTACAGTGATCTGGATTCAATATTAAGCTGAGAGTTAATAAGGTGACTGTGTTTGCAACTATTACATCCTTCAGGGGCCAGGTTTTAAAAGAAAGCAGCAGTCCTGTTTCCAGTTCTTCAAAGGAAACTGGTTGGTGGAAGAACAGCTCTCCAGGATGTTTCCTTATCAAAATTTGGGCCGGTTTTGGTCTTTCTCCCAGGCATTTAACTTTCCAAGCTCTGCATAAACAGCCTGAGTACAGACTGCTGGATCTGTATTTCAAAAAAGTGTCTAAAAAAAGTAGATCAGTGCTGGCAAACTACCACATCAAGCATATCCCAGAGAACAGAGATCCAGAAAGGAATGTAGTGATTAATGGTGCACTGTAGTTCCACTTGCTCTAAAGGGCACTTCAGACTACCCAGAGCTGCCTCCTGAACAAGTGATGCTATACCAAAATCAGAAACTAAGCATCAAGCATGCAAATCTGTAAGTATGGGTTTCTGTTTCTATGTACAATATTTCCCTGGACTTTTTTCTTTTTTCTTTCTGTACTTTGCAACTTGAAAACTCAAGCAGGGTGTCAACACCCAAAAGCTTGAGCTGCTCCATCCCCTTGACAGAAGTTTATAGTGAGGGTTTTACTTTGTGAAGAGACACACAAAGAAAGGCAGAGCTAGATGACTGCTTCACAACTGGTCTCCAAAATCATATTAAGTTATGTTTATAAAGTCATGAAATAAGAGCTATAACAGCAGGCAAGGGTCATGAGGGAATTTTAAGAAGGGTCCGTTGAGCTACACACCTTGGGGATCACAGCTGTTTATGAAAGGAAGCAGTTAAGTTGCCTGATTTGTTCTTTTTACTATTCAGGGTAGAAATAGTGGGTAAAAAGTCCCTCAGTGTCAGTTATTAAAAATAACAGTTTTCTTAGTTACACTGCAGAAAGCCAATAACAAATTTTGTACTCATTAACATAGCTGAAGTTCTGGGGAAGAAAATTACCAAAATTTCATATTTTACCAAGAATAACTTTATAGAATATATTAAGGTTTGTGAATGCTGAATATATTTACATGCAGAAATACACAGAACTAACATCAAGACAATTTTCTTCCACTTCTTAATATACAGTTAACAGAAGTTTAACAACTATACCCAATTTTTCCATACAAAAGTAATCAGGGAAAACTATATATTGCAGTTGGAAACATGTGGTCAGAGGATCATTCACAATGGGTTACATTGTGTTCGGAGGCGTGTATTAGAGATTTACAAAAGAAGCAATTACCTGTTCAATAATTTTGCTTCATTCATTTAAGAAATGCCTTGAGTTATTCTCAGGCATTTTTATGGAGACAATGCCAAAATTCTGGAGTTTACTTTCTTGATATGGAAATTCTGATGAAGAAATTTTTATATAAGGCACTGCACAGTCCAGTGCTTCTTGCACTTCCCATGAATTTTAGACAGTTTGGAGTGCTAGAGAAATCAGACTTTATAATGCTAGTCTGATTTCTCAAAAATCATGACTCAAATACCCTATATGAGATTTGTTTTGTTTAATACCTGTATGGGGAAGTCCCCTCCACACACAGAATATACAAACCCAGTAATCAGATCAGACAGTATCTCAGTAGCTGCCAAACATGACAATGAGCAAGCTTAATGCAGCCTCCGCAAATTTTGCTCTTAAAAGCTCTTTTGTTTTTAAATGAACCTCATTTTTAGTATAAATTGTAATTACCAACAGCAAGGATAATTGCAATTATCAACTCATTTCTGTGCCAGGTTTTGACAGTTAATACAAGGATAAAAGACAAGAAGGGAACAAGTAATGAAGAGTTCATTTTTCTTGAAAACCCAAACAGTCTCCAAAGTTTAATATTTCCTTTGGAATCAAAGCCCAGATTTTGTCTTCAGATAAATGTGAACCTTGCCTTGTTACAAGCTGCTGGCGTGGTAGTCAAGTTTTTTGAAGACATATTAATTAGAAATAATTATGCTAACTTCTTTGGTAATAAATTACAGAAATGATGGTGAGGCAGAGATCCTGGGCAAAATGAAAAATGGTGAAAAAGCATTAATTTGCCTCTGAGACAATGAGGCTTCAAGGTAAGAGAAAGCAAAATTCAAATATACATCTAATCTGACACCACAGATTTTGTTTAAAATTGAAAACCTTCATAGTATTTCCTTCATATTACATATAATATGTGGATCCATATTTAATAGATTTTCTCTAACAACAATGCAGCACAGTTACAGTAAAGTGCGAGCTTTTCTAAGCTGTTATTCTGTCCTCTTAGGAGTCTTCTTTATCCATGCCATGTCCAGTTGTTCCAGTCATAAGCCAATTTAACATGCCAGCATTAGGGTTTGTTTTGTGTCTTTGCAGTGGCATGCACAGAAAAGAAAAGGGGGTGGTGGCAGGATGCAGATCTATCACATAGAAAACTGCACTGCTACCAGAGTCACAGACACACAGAGCAGATTTGAAGAATCATGGATCAGGCTTGCAGATAGGTGGGAATGCAAATTATTCTGTTAATGACTATGGCATCATGATTTGATGGAAAAAACCAAAAGTACTGCCCATCTCTATAATCTTCATTCAAAAGTGAGGCTTCTGCTACATTTGTTTCCTGCTAAATTTCTGACCTATGGTTTAGTAGCTTCACAAATCGAGCCATTCATATAAAATAATAGGAAAGGGATGCAATTGATTTAGTGCAAGACATTGAAATACTTATCTGAACTTAACAAACAAACAGAGGAAGATCAAAGACTCCGTACACTTCTCCATAAGGCAGATGGTAATTTTTTAAATATAAGATCTTAAATACATTATTTATTTCTTAAGAGGTAGAAAATATCAAAATACTAGGAAAAAATTTCTATCTTAAAACAATCTGTTTGCTTACTTTTTAAAAAGACTTACTGTTGCAATTTTTAAGTTAATAAAAACAAATGAAGCTATGGAAGCACAGGATTTCGTGCTCTATATAGATTTCACTGCCTGGAAAAAGAGAGAGCTTCTTCATCTAATCAGTGCTCAAGCAGTATATACAAATGATCTCCTCCTCTTGCCCTGTTGGGGCTATAAATTTGAAGTGAAAATTTTTCCCAGTGGAAAATTTTGGCGATTCCTGACTTTCTAGCACTACATTAACCAGGTACAATTTATGTATAAGGCAGTAGAACCACCAATATAAGCTCAGAACTACCTCTTCCATAATGCGAAGAAGAAAGCTAATAGAAACAAAAGCTTAATCTTTCCTACAGACAGCAAAAGATCATACTCAGTTTCCAGCACCAGCTGATATTTTGTTTTAGCAATTTATACCAGCCCAGAGACAGCTGAACTCATTGCACTGTGGAAGCCTAACTACAGTTGGAGTTACTAAGGCTTGCACTCTGATTCCTCAGCACAGCTAGGAGATGCTGATGCTACTGTCTCCAATGCAATTCAGTAAGGCATAATTTAACTCAGAACTGATGTTATTACACATTGAAAAAGTAGTGTAAAAGCTCCTCTCTTTTCCATCTAGCTGTTAACATTCAGTACTATTTATTAAATAATTTACAAAAAGAAGTTAGGATATTTATACATTCAAACAATCACTGCAGTAGTTGAGTAAAGGAAACAAATGAGTTATTTGATTCTAAAGTAAGCACAATTCTGGAGATATGCACATTTGCACATACCACACACATATCCTGTATGTGTGTGTGTACATTAATGTGTGACTATATAGATACAGATATATAGTTATATTTTATATATATGTCTTTTAAATCAGATCCAAGAATACAGCACAGAATATCTTCACTTAGCTCCTCTTTCACCAGAGGACAGGATTGTCCAGTTTGGAAAAACCAGGTTCTTTTCTAAGGTCCATGTAGGTTCCATTGCTCACCCAGGAGTCATCGCTGGATTTTCTATCAAAGAATAAACAAATGTAAGCTTGTATTTTCCATCCATATACTATGTAATGCAGAGTAGCACCAAATCCAGGCTCATCACAGCCTGCAAACAAGGCAGTACAGCTGGGAGAGCTGAAGGGCTGCGTCTGCACTAGGCCGTGGAGAGGCATCTCAATGTTCTCCAGAGAACATCACTACTGAGGAGCCAAATCCATTCATTCCTATCTGCTCTAATACTTTTGCTGTATAATTATTAAGTTCTTCATTCCGTCATTTAAATCTACAGGATAAATCTCAATTTTCAAATCCTCATTTTAAGGATGCAAATCCTTATTCACCATTCTCATTGTGAATATACAATCACCAAGTATTAGACTTTATCCTCTATCCTGCTCCCCTTTATTAGGTGTGATTGGCATGTGGATGAGTTATCTCACCAGCTGGTCAGAGATGTAGTAGTCTAAGCCATTCCCTTTTGCACCTATTTAAAACATTTGTGTTCCTCAGAAGTACAGAATAGATAAATCCTGAAAAAGTAGATCCCAGATCTGCTAATAGGCCCAGAAACATTCATCTTGGCTACAACTCTTTCACTGCAGAACAGAGAAGCTGGAGGGCAAAAGACCACATCCTCA
Organism: Petroica traversi; assembly: GCA_025920805.1. NCBI lineage: Eukaryota > Metazoa > Chordata > Aves > Passeriformes > Petroicidae > Petroica > Petroica traversi. The sequence goes on along the minus strand of JAHLSL010000044.1, from coordinate 13,117,022 downwards.
CTAGCACTCCTTTTTGTCTTTCAGTGGCTGAATTGTTTTACAACAGGAAGAGATAAAGTGCCCTCAGAATGATAATTCTCTCCCCATAAAATAGGGGAAATGCTGTTCAGAAATAACTCTGGAAGTGAAAGGCTCCAACTCTGCACACTTCCACACCAGGCAATCCCACTGAATTCAGCAGAATTTAAGCAGAGGTAATTAAGATAAATCCAGGTAATTCAGCTTGCTTCAAAGAATCAAAGATGTTACATTCACTCAGGCAAATTCAAATGTAGACTAAATATCAATTGCCATCAAGGCAAAAAAAGTAAAATTCAGGGATGCACTAACAAAAAACTAATGCATAATTCTCAATTTTAAGTAAGTCTGGGGTATTCTACATCACCAAAGTACAAAACCAAAGTATATAGAGAAAGCCTGGAAAAAACTGGAGCCTGTCACATGGCAATTTAGAATCAGATCTATAATAAGAATTTCAATAGTTGATAGTACATGCTAATTATTATCTAGTACCTGAAAAATCTAGGTTGATGCTCTAGATTGTTTTCTTCCAGCACCTTCCGTCGTTCTCTCTGTAGCTGCTCGATCCTCTGCTTTTGTATTTCAGCTCCTTCAATATTCCCTTCTTCTAGAAACCTGCAGCAGCAGTGATATGAGACAATGGGTGTCCTGCCCCCAGCAGAATCTAATCTTTCCAGTATTTCACAGTGTTTGAAAGGTGAACAGCTACCTCTGCAGACAACTGCACTATGAAAAAGCACTTAAGGAAAACTAACTCTTGTAACAAGCTCAGAGTCACAGTCACATTAGATTCTTCTACTTAGAAATTTGCAAAAGTAAAAATTTCACCACAGAAAGAAGTTTCAAGTGTCTCAGTTTTTGGTCATTCAAATAATGTATGCTCAACATCCAGTAGCTGAAGTACTGGAGTTTTAACATCCTTGGAAAGGCAGTTATCCAAGAGGCCATTTTAGGACACACTTTCATAATGACTAGACCATCTCTCAATAAGTGATTACAATGTCTGTTTCAGATGCACATTAATGTAAAAATAGAAACATACTGCAGGTATCTATACAAAATAGTCTGAGTTCAGGGTAAAGTGAGTGCACAGAAGATTAAGAACTATTTAAGGAAAATATTTCAGAGTTAAAGCTTCTTACCTTTGGTCTGGCCTAAAACGTGTATCAGTGGATGGGAGTAATGACCTAGTTTGTGGGTCCAGTTCATTTAACTCCAGTGCAAATTGAGTAAATCCATACCACTGTTCATAATCTTTAGGCATTGGATCTACAGGAGAAAAGAGTACACTCAGAATTCCAATTAAATGCTATTCTATTGAGAAGGAAAATTTCAAGCTCCCTCCAGTCATTTGTTTATGCCTGATCCACAGTGTCAATTCTGGGGGAACAAGAGGTTTTTAATAATGTGACAAAAGAGAACATCCCCCTTGATAACTGCACTGCAACAAGACAGATTTCTGTTCTCTCAGATGAATCACAGCACAAGTGTGATGAAGGCCATGTTATTATCCCAGTGTTTTTTCAAACCACAGTAGACAAAACCCTGCAAGCTTGGGAGAAATTTAGCTGTGGCTGTCATTACACAACTGAGCATTGTGGGCTATCCTCCAGAGTTCAACACATGAAATAAACAACTTCTCTGCACAAGCAGTAGAAGAGTTGGTTTCTTTTTTTCCTCCTTCTTACTGGAGTTCTCAATACTCACTTCATGCCAAAATATGAAGATGAGGAAGAACGGAGAAAATGCAGGAAGCCATGAGATTATGTTTTCATATTATTTAAATGATATATTCTCCTGATCTAGCTTTTAAATGCTTAACAAAAAACTACTATTCTACAGAGAAATAACAAGAAATTGGGGCCTAATTAAGAGATGAAAGCAGCAAGCTTATACTCAAGAAGATCTCAGTTTGTGTACACGAGCCATTCTGATCACTAACTTGCTCTCCATATGCAGTTTGAAGATGAAGTTGTCCCACAGTATAAACTTTCATGCCACTTCCCAAAGAGTCGATGCACAACTTTCCCAGATTTATCCATGACACTGCCTTCAATCTCATGTGCATTGGGATTCCAATACTTTGCCTAGAATTAAAAAGAACAAGAGGAAAGGAAGAGCTCAAGTGCAGGTCTTTTCGCCATGCCAGTAGCACCAGGCTGTAGGGCAATAAAAACTGTTCATTTATGTGTGCATTACAATATCTAATGTAAACAACTGCTGTTGGTACCATTAAAATACTAACATATTAGTATGTTCATTTATTAAAATACTAATGTTGAGAATTGTATTTATTTAGTTTGCCTTTTTTTAGGGGCAGTACGAAGTGAAGTGCAGCTGGCCCTGAATTTTGCCCAAAGACAGTTACCCTGAATCCTGACTTGGTTATCTACATCTCTCCCAAATTTGCAGAAGAGGAAGAGAAGGAACTCATACGTGAATCTCCACTTTAAAAAATTTACAATATCAAAGGTGTAAGATTTGCAGGCTCTCAGTCTTTACTATTTGAATTTTAAACAATCAGTGAAGCTCTGAAAATACATTAAAGTACTTTCAAGTAAGTATTTGGGGAAAAAAAATCACCCTAATGCTTCTTAGAAAGCACAGTTTATTCAGGAAAATAAATAAAAACTTGTCGGGGAGCATGTCATGCTGCACAGGTACACTGAAGTACTTCCCTTGTATCTGTATGGTCTGTTCTAGGTCAAGCAGAGCCTTTTTCCATCAATCAGATACAGAAAATGCAGGTTAAGGTAAGTCTCTTAGGATGATTTGCAAAACTATTTCTCAGGTTAAAAATTCTGGCATTGCTTTACATTTTCATTGATTTTCCTTTACTAAGAAGTCATCTGTTGCCAAAATCTAGATTTAATTTCAGTTATGACAACTTCTGAAGAAGTCCTACACATTGTACTTGTACTGAAGCAAAAACTTTGAGTAACACCACAACCTCTCAAACTCCTCTGAGTACCTGCAAAGGGCTAGAAAAGAGAATCAGCTGCTTCAGCACTGGTCCTGCAGCTGCTGAGTGAATGCAACCACAGCACGTGCCACTGGACTGGCAGGAGGCATGTGGTAAACCACTGTGACCTTGTGCCTATGTCTCTCTTCAAACCCAGAGTAGGTTTTCCATGATATTCCTTTCCCTATAATTCCTCAATTTCCAGTGGAATCACTCAAGAAAGCTGTTCTTTCTCTTTTCTGCCTAGTGAGTGGCATTTCCTTCAAAGCGGCAGTTTTCAAGGAATCACAGGTAATTACAGCTTGTAAGCAGAAGCACTGAGCTTCAGCAGAGAACATCCTCCCACTGCTGTGCCTGTTAGAAAAGGCAGTGCCAACATTGCTGTGGTCACTGCTGTGGTTACCTTTATGAAAGTCAGTTTGCAGTGGCAAGTGTCATCATTCAGGTTTTTTATGATGATCTCTCCGTAGTGTTCAATCCATCTTTGCCCACTTAAGATGTTATGGATGCAGGATGTCACCTTGTTCCACGCAAAATGGTCTTTAAAACTGTAAGGAAAAATACACACAAGAAAAATCTTGTGCCATGTTCAAGTGAGCTCAAACTTGAGAAAAAAAATTGCAGAGAACGCGATTAGAGAAACCAATAAACTATTTTTTTTACTAGAATGCTTTATCTTCTTGTCCCACACCTTCTCAAAAAAATCCCCTATGACAACAGTCCCACCTCCCAGGAAATCCTTTTCACTTCTGCTATACATTTTGATCTTGAATTAAGTTTATCCATTACCTTTTGGATACTATCTTACTATTCTACAATTTTATCCACTTAAAAGAAAAAGGCATGCTTGGTTTGATGATGATAAGTTCTTGAATTATTTGGTTGGTTTTTTTTTTTTCAGATGGCAGAATAATTAATCCTGTTCTCTCTCATTGGAAAACAGATTTAATTGGAACAATACTCAACCTTTAGACCTCTGGTTCTACAAACATGATGGATATAAGCCAAATTTCAAGGGATTTTAATTGCTCATAAATAATGGGCACTCTGACAAGCCAGCATCAGAACACTGCAGATTTTTATTAAAAAAAAAGGAAACAAAACAACTCAATACTTCACTACAGTGGCTGCTTCCTTGGATAATAAGCACCTGATATGCAACTGGTTCTACTTATCACTTACAGTAATTATTTCTGCAGTGATGATGGCTCCAGCTCAGAACACCCCATGGTGTGAAGGTCCTTACAAATATAGCTATGAAAGACAGGAACAACAACACCCCTTCCCCCAAACTCATACTCAAACAAAAGAATTCATAGCTTCCTTTACCCTGCAGTTTTTCCCTGTGAGTTTAAAATGCATTAAGGTTGAAATTCAACTGAAGTATGAAAATACCAACTTTTCTTTTTTAAAGGAACACAGGAGTGATTGAGTTTTTGTTTCATTGTTTTTCATAACCTTTGAAAGAATCAGTGCCTCTGATTTATGCTTCTGGTTTTGTTTTCATGGGGTCTTTCTTCCTCTGCTTTTCTCGCTAAATTAAATCATAGCCACCAATTCCACCAAAGGTGTAACAGGGCAGAGCAGAGCCTGCTGTCCATCTGAGCCTGTGCATGAACAGCAGTGCCTGACTGCAGCACTTACACTGGAAGAGTTACATGTGTTGTGCCAACTGGAACAATTTCCATGGACTTTCCCCAGAATTTGTTTTTCCATCTGACATCTGGAACAAGAAGAAAAAAAAAAAAAACCAGGTTTAGTCCCAGGTGGGTGAATCAGTCTGTTTCTGGGCTCTACTTTATTTTCAATAAATTCAAAATAACAAAGTGCAACAGAAGCATTTATAGAACCTTCAAACACTGGTTGGTGGGTTTGTTGTCATTGCCGTTTGTTTTGTTAGATTTTCATCATATTATTGACTATTTAAATAGCAAAGTAACAGATGTTTGACTCCTCTCAAAAATTTTTCAAAAGAAAAATTTGAATAAGCTATAGGCAGCATATACTTGTCTGCAATTCAGTTGCTAGTGAATGAATGAAGACATTTTCAAAAACAAAAGCAGAATTTAAAATACAAAAATATAACAAGAACATCCACAGTGAGGAGGCTAGAGAAGGTTACAGAAGGGCACAGAATGGCAGAGGGAGTTAGTCCAACTCCCTCTGTAACTTTAACTGGTCTTGAAATCTTGTTTGAATCACAGAAAGACATGTTTAAGTTTCACACCATTTCTTACAAAAAATTAAAAATATAAGAAAACTCAATGCAAGTTTAGCCAAATTTATTGAGCAAAAGCACCTGGAAGAGAAAGAAACAGACAGAAGAGCATGGCAAAAGGGCTGTAGAGTTAAATTGGGCTAGATAATCAGGCAGTGACTTTCACAGTAACTTCAGAGCTCAGGGGAATAGCACCCTTCCTGTACTAGACTCTAGAACTCCATTCCCTGCCCAACCTGAAAAAGAGGGAAAAATTCAACTCTAGTCTCAAGAAGATGCTAGTTCTAACACAAGGATAAAACCCCAACACTTCCAGTGCAATTCTTGGGGGAGGCTCTTACACTGGCTGTGAGATGGATGCTCAAACCAAAAGCCGGAGATTACTCAGGTATCTCCTGAGTATGTTTGTGCAAGTGAGGAGTGAGCCACGATGAGCTGCCTATCATTGCAAAGACTAGTATGGGAAATAGGGCAGAATTCTGCATGCAAAAAAGTTACTTTTGGATTTTTTGGTTTTGAAGTCTGGTGCTGGGTCAGCATCTTCAGTGACAGCTATTCTGTTGTGATTCCTACAGTGCACAAGAGCTCCAAAGCTACTTGCAGTATGATGTTGTTGAGGCAAATTCTGTCCTGGCTTTCTCTCTTCTGCAGTGGCATGGAAGAGAAAGGGAAAAGGTACACCCTACTGAGTTTAACAGTTAAAATGCATAACCAGATTGTGCCAAATTCTATGCTCTCCTAAAGGGCAAAGCTGCCCCACAGAGATCACCATGTGGGAAACATCTTGGGAGCCAGTGTGCAACTTGATCATGCAAGACTTTTATGACAGAAGAGAAAAAGCAAAGTGTTATTTCAAAGCTGTGCTCACAGCAATTCAGGCACAGATGCTCTAATAGTTGAAACTTCCTTAATTTCCGCTGCTCATGTGGCAACACTCCTCTGCAAAAGCAGAGTCAGCTTCATAAGTCATGGAAAGCTATTTTCAAACTATTGGTCCCTGTCAGAGCCCAGTCTTCTAGGTCACTAGAAATGATCAGGAAATGTTTTGATAATGAAACACATGAACTAAGGTCACTGTCTGGCAGGATAACAGCACTACTCTGGCAATGTTGCTGTCTCCTTTTTAGCTGAGAAGATGACACAGTAAGTGAAAAGGTCTTTGCAAAAAGAAAAAGCTGAACTCACTGACAAGTTGCCTTTATGATTAAATTGGTGTTAATCTTTCAACAAAAGTTAATATAGCCTCATTATAAGAGGTTGCAGCATTTAAAATTTGCCTTTATAATGGAAAAAAAAAAATCATTGTCTAGACCTCTCCTAAGCTCAGCTAGCCACATTTAAAAACAAAGCACACAAAAACCCCCAAGCCCCACTGCAGCCTACTTGAATGTCCTGTGCTCATCAAGACCAAACCTCAGACTCACACATTAATCAGATTCTCAGCTCTCATTATTATAGAACTTCGTTCTCTAAACAGAAGTGGTAAAATATTTGAGTGATAACAGTTGTCAAGATCTGTTAAAGAAATCAGCCTCATCTATTTTTATTAGGACAGGCTGCTATCTAGTCTTATTTATACAGCATTCAAGTTACTGAATGCATTTTTGGTCATCTTAGCTTTTGGGCTATGAACAAAAGGATTCTTGTGTCCCTGTATTTGTTTGCAAAGCAAAGACTTACACAGAATAATAAAGCCCAGACTAATGGGTTCCAATATCTGTTCAGTATGGCTCCATCTGTAATAACTATAATCATGTCAGCAGAGTCAACCAGAAAAAAAAGAAGATTACAATATGGTTACATTGTGATTTAACAAACCCCTGGGTGTAGGATTTTAACTGAGTTAAAAGGCATGGTTATATTTTGTGTACACTCCAGAATTATCTAACCACACAGGTACTGTTACTGGCTGACACCTTCCCTTGGAGTACACAGCAAACAAAGCTCCAACACACATCCTTTGAAAAGAATATTAGTAGTCAAATAGCACAAAATCTTAAACACTGTAATCATGCCAGCAGAGAAAGAGAAGGTAGATATATTTATCCTTGCTGTTACGCTCATTTTTGAAAATTGCTTTCAGAACAGGTTTACAAGATTTGCCAAGGTTCAGGATTTAACTTGTTTTTTTCATCTTGTCTTTGAGCTCGTTTGTTTTATAAATACCTTGAGATACAATTCTTCTTTACTAAAGAACAAAATCTCCCCTCCAACCCACAAACAAACCTGATTTTAAAGAAGAGCAGATATTTGTACATGAAAATAATAATCAAATAATGTTACTTTAAAAAAATCCAAACAAAGCAAAATATTTTGAGAATTTTTATAATAGCAGAAGATCCAAGTAAGAAGCATGCAAGTAAGTATAGGCTAGCATTTCATAAAACCATTCTAATACAAATTTAAGCAAGGAATTTCAACTTTTCCTAATTTCTGGATATTTTGTTTTAGACATACAATGAAAACATTATGAACACTGTAAAAATGACAGATTGAAGAGTTACCTTGCCAAAAAGCAAAATTCACAGATTCAGCATGGCATGCAGAAATAGGTGGGTGGTGACTGACCTAACAGCAAAACATAAAAGGAGAGGGGGAAAAAAGATTAACATATGAACACTTGAACAGTCATTTTGGTTTGGCTTCTTTTGGTTTCTTTTCTCCTTCATTCCCATATGGCATTTACAAGTTGAACATTAGTTTTCCCTTTGCAGTTGTGTCCTGAAGGGGGAGGCAGTGAGATTAATAAAGGTTCTGAGACCTAAGAAGCCTTGAAAGAAAGGGAAACTCTTATTTTAAAAGGCCTGAGATTTTGTTCGAGTGAAAATCTAGCTAGATACTTTGTACATTGTCTCTAAGGTGATAATTAAATTTACCTTTAGGATCTCCTAATAGATTAAATCACAGTTTGAGTGTACAGACAAAAATTTTTCAAAACCCCCAAAAATAAAAAAAAAACAACAAAAGGCCAAAAGCTTCTATACAGTAAATAACCACAAAACCCTGAGTATGAGGGAGGAGATAGTGATCGGCACCTCTAAGTGGGCCAGGGGTGAAGAAATCAAGCCACGAAATTCCATCCAGCAATCCCTACTACGGCAGCAGTGACACCCCAGGTGTTTCAGGTGTGAAACTCTAACCACGTGCACTGCATTTCATCAGCTTTGGGCAATAGCATGTGCATGAATTAGGACAACCACCAAACTAGCAAAGCAAGGACTATGAGTAAATAAACAACTCAGACTATTAAAATGCAACAGTAAATAAAAAAAACACATGGTGAAAGCAGCCGCTCCTTCTTAACTTGAATTCCCCCTTCTGCTGAACATAACTAAAAAACTGACCAGGACCAGCTCTCAGATGTGTAATGCCTGCTGTTCTTTGGGCAACTTTATTTTCAAGTCAAATTGCTATTTTGCACTATGAATTTAATTTCTTGACCAGCTATAAGGCTCAAAGCGACCTTTACTTTTTTTTTTGTTACTCATTTCACAAAGCTCTTACTGAGCCTTTTTCTTCAAAGACATCCAGTTATTTATTGAACATCCTCTACTTGGTTTAAAAAAATAAACCCAGAAGATAGAAGTACTAATTATTCTCAGCTATGGCCTAATCCAGCAAGTGCAACACTCTCTCTCTCACATACTGTACCCAGATTAACCCCATATGTCACTATAATACATGGGTTAAACTTAGCTCTCACTTAAACTGTTGTAATTCCAGAGTAAGGTCATGGTGCTATAACAGGAGTTATTCTGAACTCACTGTAGTGATAGAACAGGATCTTTGTTATTTTATGCCTTTTGCCTCTCTATCCCATGGATTACATTCTGCCTGCACTAAGAAGACATCTAGAGTAAGCATCAAAATGCTTGCACATGCAATAAGCCACTGTTCCTGATGTAAAGAGAAATATATAATGCTTGCAAGCTGCATTAAATTTCTTTCCTCATGTAATGCCCTCCCTCCCTAATATTTCTCCATCCCGTATTATTACAGTAACTTTACCACTCTATAAACTCATGTCACTTACTTCATGTATTAGAACAACAGTTGTTAACAGCACAAGCCCCTATGTAGTAAAATGCTTCTCTATAAAAACTAGCCTTTGTACTGGCTTATCTAATTTTCAAGTGAAAATATCTTCCTTTAATTAAATGTAACATTAAACTCAGTATTAACCTTTATTCACCACTTCATTACTCAAATTTGATGCTGTGCTGTCACCTGCAGTGCTCTGTACACATCATCTTAGTACTGAAGCAGTACAGTGAAGAACCAGATACATTACTTGAACTTTAAATTGGATTCTTGCTTTGACTCTTTTACTTTGTGTTGGGTTTTTTCCCCCCTCCTTATTTCTACTCTTGCCTGTGACATTTCCTGAGACTAAGGAAAGATCACATAATATTCCTTTTTTCTAGTTCTAAAATAATGTGCAAAATGTTGTACCTTCATTGGTGGTCAAAAGCACTTTTCATTTCCTAAAGGAAGCTTCTTACAAGTCTTTCTCTGATCAAATTTCTAGGTTGCACACCTTTGCCCACTGCACTTTTTGTACTTTTTTTGGTATGTCTAGACAGAATAAGACAGCTTTGTCATTCTTACTTTGCTAGGCACCAGGTATTTGAATCTCTTTTCAACATACACTTCAAGTTCAGCAATTTTGGTAGCTTGGCTGGTTTGAATTTAATATTTCTCACCCATACTTAATAATTATTTTCCTGTTGGGGAAATATATTCATAAGTACTCGGACCATGATGTGCTGTATACATTCTTCACCTACTCAGCTGTGCTAGCAGATTTGAAAGACCTAGCCTAACAAGTGTTTGGACAGGAAGCAGAAATAGTCATGGTGCCACTGGAAATAATTGTGGTTGATTGACTCACACAAGGGATGCATTTTTTATAAAAGAAGACATGAAACAGCTGAAGATACAGTATTTTCAATGGTCACACACAAAAGAAAAAGACAAGAATGTAAACTTTTGTTGCAGTTGTGATCAGATTTCAGCACGGGGAATTCCACTCTACTTAACCAAGTTATCTTGTTACTGGAACAGGCAGCTCGCCAGCCTTTGCTCCTGAGTGTCAGCTGCTGGTTGTGATGTTCCATGCCAGACTTAGCAGGCTTTCCTCAAAAAACAATTTCCTTGGTTTATAATTCAGCAAGGTCCCCTGAGTTTTGCTGGGCTCAGGTAATGTAAAGTAATTTTGTATTTTGCCCTCAATTCTAGAGGATCCCAGCCACACATTTAGAATTCAGCAGTGTATCGAGTAGCAATTCTAAGGGTTGCAGCATACAATACCTGTTCTGCAAAGAACTGGAAACCCTTATCTTCACGAATACATTCATAGGTTTCTCCAAGCACAGGATTAAATGGCTTACTTCCAGCTCGGTAGTAACTGGATGCATAGGCAGACACTGCAAATGCAGCTATGTACACCTGGGAAGTACACATTTGGAACTTAGATTAATTCATTTACAACAGACACAAAAAAATAAAAGCAAGCTTTATCCTGATTCTGCATTTTCCCCTTCATTTGCAGACTACAAATATGCATGCCTCCCGCAAGCTAAGCCCTAGTTCACACATTAGAGGATTATTCAATTTTCAGAGTCATTCAATAGGTCAGGGATGGAATTATTAGGGTCAGATACTGCAAATTTCATCAACTGAAAACAGCATTTCTGATAGGTGTTTGAAACAGTTTATCATTCTGCAACACAGTTCAAAGCAATAACCTTAAAAGCCCCGGTTAGATTGTGCGTAATAACTGTTTTTTATAGTTATATCTGTGACTCCATAAATGTACCAACTATCCTTTCATAAACATGGCACAGGAATTACTGGATGAGTTTTCACAAACTTCACTATTTCTAATGCTGTTTGACTTATTTATTTTTTTTTTAAATCTACTTGGAGCTATTACCAAATCATGAAACTGTTGATCATGACTGACACACAGGTAGCCCTTCCAAACTTTTGCAGTCAAATCAAGCATAACATGAGAATTAGAATTTTTCTCTTTTCATTCCCTTTTCCTCATCTTGTGAGAGTGTAGATACTCTCTTTTCACATTTTCAGAAAACAAATTCACTGCAGATAGGTTCTTTTAGGAACTACTGCACTTACTATGCAAAAGTTAGCATTAAATTTTGCTTCAGGAATTTCTCAAAGGCAAAGAATACAGCAGTCTGAGGTAATTTCCAGATGCTTGGGTGTGGGGAAGAGGGAAAATGCTTCTTTTCATTCTCTTCTGAACAACTACTGCTCATTTCCTTTTCCTTTTAGCATATGTTCTCAAGAGAACAAAAAAAGTTATGGACTGAAAACCCCAGTGAATGGCCACACCCTGGAAATAGGCCCTAAATTGTAACCCTTGAGAGAGTCAGAATGAGGAAAGACTTTCCAAACAGTGCAAGACAGTTACCTACTTTCATTAATAACCTCCAGATAAGATTAACTGAGTTGAAAAGGCTTAATTCAGTTTATGGGAAAATCCCTATCTTCCATTTAAGTGAATTTAGGGAGCTTCTAATCCTTTATTTATGGGCTTGCATATTAAGTAGCTCTTGTACACCTGGAAACAGAACAACTGAAATGCATTTCTCTCTTGTTCTTTTGCCAAATGCAGAATTCAGGGTTCTGCATTTGCAGAGGACGACACCATTATTGTACCCAACACAGATGGTACAGCCTGGTTTTGAGATCCTGAATATTTTGGATAAACCCCAAAACTTCAGAAAACCAGCTGATAAAAACCATGGAGCTCATTTAATTAATATAGAGATATCACAGTCATGTAGGGCTGGAAGATCCAGCATCTCTAGGAATAAATACGTTACCAGATCAGACACCCTTGAAAAAGATATATTGTAGCTTTCATCTTTGAGAGGGAACTATATAAGTTTAATCCCCTCCTCCCTTTTTCCTGTAATTTTTTAATATTACAGAGCAAGAGCTGCAAAACAGATCTAAGCTTCCTTTTTGTTGAAACTTGCAGAACATCAAGGCACTTGAGGAGAGAGAGAGACTTTCTGAAAAAGCAACAGAAATGGAGCAGAAGAGTCAAAAATAGTGGCAGTGTGAGTATGTACAGACACATTTGGAGAGTTTGCCTCTCAGCTGAGAGAAACAAAACAATGGGGTAGAACATCTTCATTTCTTCAGTGCTGTTTTTGTGTTTACTCTGATTCCATTGGGCATCCCAGAGCATTTGGAGTAAGGCATTTACCATGCGCTCAAAGGGGTTTGGTGTGTGTGCTGCTTTGTCCAGGAGCTCGCTGTACTCCAGCTCCTCGCAGAGGCGCTGCAGGGTGTTCAGGGGCTCATTCAGCTCCACGGGCATGGCCACTTTGGAGAGATCCTTCCCTATGTTATTCCTCAGGATATTCCACAGGCTGATGTTACTCGTGTTAGGACATGGAGCTGGCAAACACGTTCTCCGTTTAGAATTGCATCCGATTCCGCTCTCAGAAATACAATCTGGAAAGGAAGGAAGTGGCAGAACAATTAAAATCCACATTTTCTTGGTTTCATCCCCTTTGCAAACATACATTAAAATGCAACCATCTTCTGTCAAAACTTCCTTCCACCCACGATTCATTAAAGTATTTCACTTGTGGTTTGAAGATAGCCTGTTACAAAAATGACAAATTCAAGAACAATGTTTTATGTACATTAATGGAAGTAAAATGCCAGGTACAAGAGATGCATAAAAATTACCTTCTTTTCCATTGAAGTCTGTAAGAAAAGGCTCAGATTTTCCACTGAATTTTGAAAGAGTAAATATTATAACTATTTTATTTGTAACAGAGATGGATTCCTATCTGTTTAGGGGACATAAAACCTCCTTCCTTGACAGAGCTTCAATTAAGTTGACACTTCTAGAAGGCGAGATGTAACTTACAGATGCGAGGATAATAACTACTCCTACTGATCTTTTCCTACTTTTTTGAATACTCCTACCAGGGAAATTTACTGCACCACAAATTTACATTCAGGCTTTTCCACATTGCTCCCCATAGCATTTAAACTTAGCAATGTTACTTTGAGATACGCCCATACATTGATGGAGAACTGATGTGTTTTAAGGATGGAAAAGCTGAAGCAACTGTGGAGCTATGGGTTTGCTGAAGATTAAAAAATAAAGACGACTCAAGTCAAGAGTCCTTGACATGAATATCTGAAGTCTGTGTTCCTATATCAAAGCAATCAGAGCAGGATAAATAGTGTGCCATGACATGATTTGTAGCAAAACCCAAACAGAGCTACAAGCTTCTGCAACAAGCACGAGTCTGAAGTGATTATATTTCTTAGCTGTACATCACTTTTGTTTCAGAGAGGAATGTGTTTGCCACTACAAGAACATATTTTATTTTTACACATCCTTAGGAACACCTAGGAAGCTCTTGCCGTGGGATCTATATGGAGACAATCAGGCACAGCCCCAGCCTGTCCTTTTCTGGCTTTCCTCGCACAGTTCTGTCTTGAAGGAATTAAGCCCACACTGGGCAGCACATCTCTTTCTGTGCTACACATGCCTGAAGAATCCCTGCCCTTAAATGCCCTTAACCAGTACTTCCTCTGTTCTTCCACTGACATAAGCCCAGAATCAGCAGTGCTTCCAGCAGTAACAGGAGCACAGGGACGAACATCTCCATGCCTGCCAGCCCATGTCTCACATGGAGCCTTTAAAGGGAAATCAGTGACCTCAGAGTTTTGAGGACGGAGTTTCCATCTTTCCTGCCACTGGCAAACTGGAAGTCTTAATACATCATATGACTAAGTTACTCTAACAAAGGTCAGTGAACTATTTGCAGTCCCTTGCCTGTATCTTTCTTTTTGCTTACAAATGGCATGGGCAGTAGGAGTCAAAAAAGTCTGCCTGAAACAATTATAGTGTTGAGAGTTACTGAGTTGACTCCTACGCTTCCCTATGGAAGAATTTATTTAACATCAGAAGAGGCCAAAAAGAAGGATGCTCCCTTAGATACCTCAGGAATGAGGTAAATGCTAAAAACTTATCCTTGTTTAAAAGAGCTTCCAGAAATAGGATTTGGTTATGTCTTTTGACACCTTCTGATTAAAAGCAGAATACCTATTGACTCATTTACATATTCTGGACTAGTCCATTAATTGAGGCAAACTGCTGAAAAAAACAGAGTAGAGCAAGAGCTACAATACTCAGACACCAAATTTTCTAAGCAGTGAAGTTTGCCCCCTCTCCATTACAGAAAAGCCCATGCAGTTCTGGTTTGTAAGAGCTGTGACAGACAGGATGGATGCTGAAGGAGATTTAGACATCTGACCTTCAGTTAGACTCAATGACTTTCTAGGCCAAACTGGACCATCCTCAACATCTGATCTGACCTTCTACATTACATTGGCCAGAGAATTTTATCACAATCCCACAATTTATGGTGCAGCTAAAGCCCAGTAGGAAAAAGACATCCAGTTTTCTATTAATGGCAGTGGCAGAGTGCCCAAAGCACTGAAATAGCAGGTACTAGAAACATGCAGAGGTGCTTCTTATACTGAGGAGCTTCAGGGACAGTCTTTGTTACAAAAAGATTAACTACCACATTAATACAGCTTTCTAAAGTCCAGGTCATAGATTAATCCATCTGGATTCTTTCCCATCTTAAAAGAAAAAATTAAAAATTCTTCATTTTGAACAGTTACAGAATACAAATCAAACTACCTAAGTTCATAGGAATCCACTGGTCCTTGGAGATGATCAGGAAACAGCTGATAGTAAGAAATCACTGTTCAGCACTTTTGAAGATAAAAATATATTGTTAGAGTAGGAAGAACATTGTGGTTAGCTGAAATGAGTTGAAGGCACAAAGCCAATGACCAGTTCTTCTCCTTTTTTGAGTCTCTTTCTAATTAGAAGGACAAATTAGCATATGTGCTAGCAAGACTGTCATGATTAAAACATGCAAGAAAGAAATTCTTATGGTCATGCACCAGAGCTGCCAGAGTGTAATTATTCTCATGTTCTTTTAAACACTGAGTTCTGCTAAAACAACAGGACTTCTGAATGCAGTTGCTAAATTGCAGACTGAAAAAACAGTGCAACAAGAAGACAATTACTTCTTGAAAAAATTAAAGCAGTTAGGCCTTGCTACTTTGAAAAATCCTGTGGCCATGCAAAACTGAGAGGGAGTGGGAGTTGCATCAAAGAATCCAAGAAAAGAGGTGTTTCCCTGCTGATACAGAGCCACCATCCTGCTTAATCAACAGTGCCCAGATAAGTAGATTAGCCAGAATCTGCTGTTCCAAACCAATCTCAGTCTATATGAGGATAAACATAGGATGTTAATATCTCAAAATCCGTAATATCTAATTATCTAGTATGAGAAGAAAAAAACATCCCAAACAAACATAAACAAAATTCTCAAAACATGGCATAAAAACCCCACTGAACTTACCTAAAGTTTGTCTTTCATTCTCCATATCATTGCTTAGGTTATCTTCTGAGACATTATCACTGATATCACTTACATATGAGTCATCATCTGATACCTGAGTGTGGGGTAGGGAAAAAAGCAAGGTACATCACTCATTAAAATAACACCACATGCATATGGAAATTATTACTTTCAGCTGAAATTATTGTTTTAATATAATTGAACTGTTTAAGCAGTGTTTCAGTACTATAGAAAAGTTCTACAAAGTCCTAAGAAGATACAGTTGAGTTTGGGAGAGATCATTATAATTGAAAATTTAACCTTAGTGGAGACACACTTCATCTCCCTGACTTCATAACTAGGAAGGCTTTCCTCATATCAAAAGCCAAGGTTTTTGTGGAGCCCAAGAGACATCAGCCTCAAGGTACCTACAGGTACCACAAGGACAGGTATGAATAAGTATTTTTGTGATGCAATTCCCTGTATAATGGGGACCTGTATAATGACTCAAGGCAGACTACAATGCAGTATCTGCATATGAGCTACTTAATTGCCATCTGCCTCACTGTGTTGATAAGCCTTCTCCTTAATAAATACCCTTTACTGTGAAGAGACAATGACAACAAATTAATATAAATGGCATATTAATTTCTAAGCGTTTTGAAAATTTAAGTTTTCTGTCAGTCTTCTGATGTGCTGTTAGCACTCAGAAAGATTGCATGTCAATTAGCAGATAAGAAAATACATCTGAATGATGTCAATCTTCTTGCTCAGACCTCATTTTCTGAAGAACTAGCAGACAGTAGGACTTCCTGTGCATCAAAAAATTCTGTAAGAGAGTCAGCGATCGATAGCCTGCTTTCGTTGGAGACCTGGTGAACCAGACCTCTGCCCTCTTCTCTTGAATTTTCCTGTTTTAAAGAAAAAAGAGTTTTGAGTGGTGAAGTACCACAAACAACATTCCTACATGCAATTGCAGGTAGGATTCTCCTAACTCTAAGGGCTGTAAAACATTGGGAGAAGATTACACATGCTCCTCTTCAATTTATGTGAAAGATAGCATGTGTTTTGAAGTGGGTTTTAAAATCAAAGTAAAACAGACCAAAGAGAAGGAAAAAGAAGGAAAATAAAGCAATGCATATTGAGTAAACCACCTAAGGTACTGCTTGTAAGAATGCTTTGCTATTTGAATGATTTAGCCAGATATATCCAAGTGTATCATGAAAAAGCCCACAAAACAACAAAACTCCCATCTCTTTATATTATATCCTAGATTCACATTCCTTCCCGATCTTAGCAAATTAATTCATCTTTTCTTCTGCAAGCCCTACTCAATGCAAAGCCTGCCACAGAGTAGTCTACAAAAGTCAGAGGGGTAAAGTTGCTTTCCTTATAATTGTATATTTTCCTAGCTCTTTTTCTTCGCTAATTTTCTGTGCTGTGCTTTGGAGAGCATTCCTTCATATCCACACCTGAGGTATCTCCACGTTACCCCAAACCAACATATTACTAAAGCCACGTAACCGGAATTGCTTTTGCTGCTGGAGGCACATTTGACTGCCACAGAGATCTCGACAGCCCCTCCCATGGAAACTCATCAGATCATTGGTGCAAGCAGAGCTCCAATAGGTGGCCTGGCAAAGGTAGTGTAACCAGTGAGACTTCTCATTCTCTGGTAGCAGTGAACGAGCTGGAGAACGTTGTGTGCTACTGTTTTCCCTGATAACTCCACCGACGCAAAGGAAATGAGCTGTGCTGGCCCACAGGAGCGCATTAGCCACTCTCTTTTTCTGCATGAAGTGCTTTACCAGCTTATAACCATGACTTCCCCATCAAATTTTGCAGGAATTGTAGTATTTTGTTTTCAGCACAACTTAACAAACAGCCTGACAAGCCCACAATCAAGCTGACAAACCTTCTTTTGAAGCTTTTCTGTTGGTAGGTTTTGCTATCGTACGGAATGGTATTCAGTACACGCTGATAATGGTGACATGGAAACAAAACAAACTGCTATGCAAAAGAGCTGAAAACCCCCTCCTTTTACAGCAGGGATAAAAGAGAACCTCAACATTGTCCCTCCTGTAGGAAGGCAGTTACACGAGTCTACAAGTAAAAAAACCAAAACCTTACACACATAAGCATTGCTACTGGGATTGTTTCCAACACTATTTTGAATCTGAGAAGGAAAGCGAGCAGGAAAAATAAAAGAGCATCAGGTTTTTATATCTAACACATAAGAGGCTTTCTTGTTCCATATTCCCACTTTGGCTTGAGAAACTACAATTAAATCACCCAACAGACAAACGAAACTTTTCCCTTGTGCAAAGGTGTGAGATGCTATTTTATACTGCTTCAATTTTCACTGAGGTATCACAGCACCCGATGTATCATTTAGCGACAAGTTTTGTGCAGTGGTCCTGTCTTCCTCAAAGCAGCACTATTGTATCACAGTCCTCAGACAGTCTTAAAATGAAGCTTCTCCAGTATGAGTGATTTCATTCTAAAGTTCCATCCCAAGCCACGCCAGAGGGAATTTGTGAATGCAACCTCCAAATGACCTTCTGAAAGATATTTTTGTCATGTGTGTCTCTTTGTGTGTGTATAGCACATAGCACAAGTTTCAGAAATAATCCACTGTCATTGCAAAGACCTCCACTAAAAAAGAAAATAACTCCTGAAACTAAGTAACAATGCATTAATGCTTTTCTGGACAGCAGTTTAAGTGCTGTTCATATTCTCATGGGTTTTAAAGCAAAAGGCATTAGAATGATCAACTACCTTAAGGAAAAAAACCCCAAAACTGAACAGCTAAATATGATCATAACACAGCTCCACTAAAACAGAACTGAACCAGAAGTGAACAGATGGAATCTGTTCTGGAATGACTAAACTGTCTTTAAAAATAAAAGGAAATAATTAGTTACATAAAAGCCCCAGAATTACATCCACTCAAGTTCTAATGAAAGATTTATACTACAAGCACAGCAGAGGTTTTTCTGTATGAGTTAACATTTAGGAAAATCCATCAGAAATAACACAGTTCTGGCTTCCCTCACTAACACCATTAACACCTACGTCTTATGACCTGTAATTACACCATATTCACATGCATTCTGCAGTGAGCCAGAAAACTGTCTGAACATCAGTGAAATCTCACACTGGCTGTATAAAGACTCCCTGGCTTCACACAAAGAAGACTAAATGTTTTGTATGTCCCATTAACTTTGATCCCTTCATTGAAATGTCTGATAATTGTTATAAACCTTACATGATCCACACTGGTAGCCAACATTCTGGGCTAACAGCTCTTAGATGGGGAACAGAAGATCTACAAAACTTAACAAGGGACTAAAAGGGCAAGAGAAACAGTGGCATGAGGGTGACAAGGTGGCAGCTCTGTGCATGCTGAACGAGAAGCAGGCAGGGGCCATGGGAGAACACCAGGGACCAGTAGCAGAAAGCAGTGGAAGAGGAAACCTGCTCACAAGGAAAGTCTTTGAAATCAAATATCACACAGTGCATCACCAGAAATGACTCACGACCATGGAGGCTTTGCTTACACACCACACCACAGGGGGACATGGAGAACAGGACAAGAGGCAGCTACGCAGCACTGTCTAGGTGTAGGGGCTGGAGGAAGGCACATCACTGAGAGAGGAAATCCATACCCACCTTCACCAAATCTGGGCTTGGTTTTGCATTAGATGCTGAATCAATGATCTTAGATTCGGCATGTATTCTGCGTAACCGGTCTTTAAGATCTGTGTTTTGTGCTATTGCCTGGAATATTTAACAAAAATATTGGGGATATAAAGTTCTCTCAACTGACTCGAACGTGGCTCTACTGTATAAAAAGGGCCAAAGACTATTTGAAATGCAGTATAAAACACCACCACCACATAATTTTTTACTGGTTCAGCAAATCATTCATCATAAATGCTTCAAAACCTTACTCCTTATCTCTCGAATTAAAACTGTATTTTTTTCCCGTGTGAGGAAGCAGAGACATAAGTGGAGGAAAAAAGTCAAAGATGGTAGAGATATTTTTCCTTTCAAGCTCCCTTTCTTCACCCCCATCTCCAACATAGCCTCCCTCTCTCAACATTAGTTCTTGCCACACCCAAAACCATTTGATTTTCCCATACTGGCAGCTTTCTTTGCCTTCCAATGGCAGAGAAATAAGACAAATTCACACAGGTAACAGGTACAATTTGTGTCCTATCACATTATAAATGCAATGATCAGAATAAAAAGCCTCCAGTGAAAATTCATGTTAGTTACATGTATTTTACTTATTCTGGATGCATCTGACAGACAGATGTCAATTAGAGTAGACTTGTAGGAAGAAAGCATAACCCTGCAATGAAAATATCTCTGAAATAAAAGACTGTGTTACTAATTTTGGAACAATGCTGAAAACTTACATCCCATTTTAGTGATCTGAATCAATACCAGGATGTGGAGAACCCTGCTGTTTACACATCCGATTTATCCCACAAATACTTCTGTTCTTGGCAGTAATTTTTGTTGAAAATTCTCTTGGTGGCAGGAAAGATAGCAAGCTCAACGTGATGATGGAGGGGAGAAAACTTATTTCTGGCTTTATCTATATGTGGTCTGAATTTGCCACAGGATATATATATCCCTTCTGTGTCAGTGTTAAATCCTCATCATCAGGTAAGTGCAAAACAACTCTCCTGTAATAGCATCTTCCCATTTTCATTATTTGCTACAAAATGCTTCCTTCCTGCTGTCTTCTTCCTCCCTCCAAACTAGAAATATTGTATCTTTTCCCATTCCTTTTCTTAGAATGTGCGTAGGTCAGGGATACTATCTTAATGAGGGAGAAGCAGAGATACTAGTTTTGTGGTGGTTTATCCAATTTTAAATCTGTTCATTTTTCTTCCACTGCCAGGCTGATGGGAGCAAAACAGACTTAGGTTTGATAGATTTCAACCTGTGACTGAATTTTTTGTTCCTCCTGTACAGAAAACAAACCAAAATGAACAACAACAAACACTAAGCCAACGTCATTAACACAAAACTCTCTCTTGCAAGGAAATCTTAAAAATATGGCAGGTTTATCATATCCATGCTTCCAAATGTCTTCAAAGGAAGAGCATTCCGTTCTCCTACAGGATCTCTGCTGTATAGGACAACAAAATTTCTGTTGGCATCATGACAGATCTGCAGATTAAGAAGAGCCCTCTTAGGTGATTACCTTGTTGAAACAGCCAAGGTTCACAGATGACTTCTGGATGGGCTACAGGACTACTTAAGTATCAATAAGATCTAAAAGAATTATTTTTAAGACATGTCCAGGATGAAGATGGACAACCGAATTTCATGGCCCAGAAAACAAAATAATTCATGCTAAGCTAAGTGTTCACTGAGTTCAGCAATCTTAAAACTGATTTTCTGATATAAAATGGTAGACAACACTGAAAAAAATAAAAGTCACCTATTCAAATATCAGAAGTGGAACATTTGAAAGCCAAAACTTGAAAAGTGCAAGTGAACAAGCACAGTTATTATGTGACAGGCTTCAATTTTCTCTAAATACTGTGAAGACAGCACAGCATCTAAAGGTCTAGGCCAAGAGGCATGTCATTAAAAACTATAATCACATGCAGCTTTTGTAAAGCAAGGGGAAGTTTTCATACTGAAATAGTTCTAAGATGATCTACATCACATTGATCATGCCAGAGACTCTCCCCTGCCTCTGATGTGGTGTTTGCAATAAACACTGAAATTTTAAGGCCATGATAAAGACGTCCCACACTGCTCTGAAATCAGATCAGTTTGGCTGACACGTTCAAACATGGCCAAGCTGAAAAGTTCTGGTCTCAGTCAGTTACATAAAGCACACCAACCAAAATCCACACCTTTTTAAAGAGCATAGTCTTTCGTCATTTATAACTCTATTTCTGCTTTTGGAGGACAGATAATTGAGGTTGGAAGTCAATATAAATCAGTTGTGCTTGAATTTGCTTTGCAGCATGGTGATGCTCTAGTGCATTAGAAGGGACAGCTGAGTGCCTTCAGCCACTCTCACCTTTATTTTATGCCAAGTCATACAGTGAATATTTGAGTGCTGTTTAGGTAAAGAGAAGAAAAAGGAAACTTGCAACCCATCAGAACTGAGTAGTAGCATGTTTAGAAAGAAAGTAGACTTATAGTCACAGAGCAGTCCTTTGATTCTTAACCTCAAATGATACTGATTACTCTATAAACCTAAATCAATCCATCTATCAAACTCCAATACCTTTGACATTTAGAAAAGTCTTTGAAAAACACAATCTATAACAACTTACTATGATTAAATTTTGCAAATTTTAGCACAGCTGACAGTAAAGAAAGAGGAATTAACTACTCTAAAATTTAAAAGTAGTATCTGATGACAATAAAGCTTGGTGAGCTTCAACATGTCACTTACAGATGTTAAGGCATTCTTCAAGCCCACTATTTGTGCAGATGGAGATGAGGATGCATCGTACTCCAGCATCTGCTTCAGCTTTTCTCTCTCTGTAGATATGGTGCTGAAAGCTGACCTCAAGGTGAAGTAAACTAGAACCATTTTATAAAAAGTGACAGTTAAAAACAGCTGCTACCAATTGTATACACACCAACTACATAAAACTCCAACTTTTCATTTATGGTGACAGAAACAAGAATTTAGGTTGAGAGATCCAGGGTGGGTTACAAAAACCAAGTAATATTAATCAAGGTTATAGGGTAGATTTTTAGTAGGAGACATGTTTATGGTGAAGGCTACTGTGTTGACTATATTAGCCACAGTCAAAATTACTCTGATTATTTGTGACAGATGGCAACAAAGCTAACTAACCACATCTGCTCTTCACTTGCTTTTGTTTCCCAATTAGCTTGAATCTTCAGATGGTCATGACTCTATTCCATATTCCTCTACAAATTCCAGTGGGGGAGAAGAAGAGATGAAAGAAAAAAAAAATCAAATAGGAAAAAAAAAGTCATCAAAAAAAGGCAGCTATAACACATATTGTGCCACAGCTATAGGGTTAGTAGTTTCCCCACAAGCAAGTCAACTGTGGTGTTGAGTTTTGTTATCTCTTTCTGTGAGAAATTTCAGAATTTTAGATGATTTAGTGACTAAAAGGCTCAGATCCTGAATGATGTGCATGTTATGCTACTGCTGCTCCTTCCTGAGGCACTATTATCAGCCCAATACATTTAAATCAGACAACAGATCATGCAATTTCAAAATCACTTAAGGGATTTTTATAGGGGAAATGCACTTTTAGAATTTTTTTTCTTTTTACCATTAAGACATTTCATCTTCTCTTTACGCATAAGGAATAAAAATTTGAGCAGCATTTGTTTGTGCAGGTTTTCAACATTCATCTGACTGGAGTATTAGAGGATTTCCAAGGGCCTAATCAAGCCCTGTAATACAGTCCTGAGACTTCCCAATGCAAAAATGCATCAGTTTACAGGGAAATGAAGATAGAAAATCAGAGCACGGATGCATGAAAAGGTCAAACAACAAGAAATTCCCAATACTTCTCTCTCCTAATCATCCACTCTGAGTTAACATGAATCTTCATCGTTTCCCTGAGTAGTTATGTAACCTAACAGTCTTCTGAAAAAATTATTCTTAGGGTATATTCCAATACTGCAAACCATTACCAAAGCTAATTCTCTTAGTCTCCAAAGAAATATTTAACAGTATCATAGGGTTGGGAGGGAGATTTATCCACTGTGATCTATTCTGTTCTTTCATCCGTAAACAACATGACCAGAATCTTCAGTGACCTTCAATGACATTTAATATGCTGTACACTAACTTCACTTTTCAAGAATTATTAGCAACAAAACTATTGATGTTACATTTTATTCAATCTGTATCAAAAAGGTGACAAAACAGTTTTCTCCACTACTCTTTCTTGGAAAGGGTGTGCTATGAAGTAACTTCAGAGAAAAATTCTTTATCCTCTCAGTAAAATGATTTTGCAGTCAATAGAAAAAAGTTAATTGTCCCTTCAAATGTGTGGATCAATCTAACCAAAAATTTCTGTCATGCACAATTCCAGTAAGATGTTCTTGAGTAGGTGATTTCTTTGCTCTGCTTAACAGCAACTTTTCCAGCTGCATCCCACCCTCAGTTATTTTCTTTTTTTTTGGAAAACATACATCAGTTTTGACTATAATTGGCTTTATGAAGTTTACTACTTAGATACATTCCTTACATAACAGACTCAAGATACATCAGCTCCAAAGGGGAGCTACAAGCAAAGGCTGCTTATTGATACCATCAACCATTATCGTGTGCCAAAGGGGACGAAGCCAGAACTTCCAAAAGCCTTTCAGCTGTAAATGCTTAAGTGCCTCCCTCACCAAGATCACTTAAACAATAAAAATGTTTCTGGTGCAAGGGTGATGGAACAAAGCACTGCTAATGAAAAACAATTTTGAGGGAAGAAATATTTCTAGTCAAGCTCCCCCTCTGGCTGCTTTGCATGATTTACTCTTCTGTATTCACTAAAAATAGGTTACTACCATAGCAACCCTTGCATCACCAACAAATGTTGACTCTGAACTACAGTGAAGCACACAGAATATAGAAACATAAATGTGCTCATATGCACACATATGCGTGCAAACACAAGAGTGCAGTCTGCAAAATTTCTACCTTTTGGCAACAAATAATACAATCTAGGCTTCTAGCACATAAAACAAGGGGCAGTTCTCAATTAAAAAAACCCCAAAACTCTAAAAAGAGGTGATTAAGCCACCTCTTTCAAATGACTCAAGACCTCAACACTTGCAATTCCTCAAAGAAATTAAAGGAAGGGTGTTTTCTGGTTTTTTCTAAATGTAAAACAGGAAGCATTCTCAGAAGTCATATCATTATCTAAACTGGGATGATATAAAGCCATTTATAAAAGACAATTTCATTTACCTTTATGTGCAATGTGAAATAAGTCCTCTTGCATTTTAGTAAATTCTGATGATGTTTCAGAGCCATCAGAGTAATTTTTCTCCTCTACAAAATCTATTGTAGATAAGTTTGGATTGGAAGCATGCAGTCTCATAGGGGCAGAAAATACTGAAGGCACCTGTAAGCAGGGTAGTAATTTGTGATGTTTCTATGAACTGTAAAGAAAATTTTGTTTTATCATATCCACCTGGATTCATGTTGGAGACAACAAAAATGAAAAAATTGCTGTCAATTACAAGTAAACTTGGAATGGATAACACCTGACAAATGAAACCAGAGATAGAACTTTGCCCAGCCATTGGGAGATTGCCAAACCCAAAAATCCATGCCCATTGAGAGCTGTAACACATGCTAGGTTATTTCCCCCCACTTATAAGTATCTAACACGTGGCCTCTGGATGCAAATATGCACAAAACTATCTAGGGAATTTGCAAAAATCTGTACTCTTAAGAAAAAAAAAAAACAAACTAACAAATTAGAGAAGACTTGAAAATGGGTCAAAAACACGGCCAGTGTCCTGAAGGTAACAGGACAGATTCTATTGCAGATATTAATGGCAATACATTTGTGTTTTGTCTGATATATTGCCACTTAAAATGAGCTAACACAGGACTCTACTTAAAAAGGATTCATATTTCCTTAACTGGTGGATGGCAACAAGTATCAATAACTAAGGTTTGGAGGAAGATGGGCTCTGAAAGGTCTGAAGTTACCTGTAACATTCCTTTAGCCTCTTTCCCAACAACTCTGGATCGCCATCTCCTGTGAGTTCTCTTTTCCTTCTTTGGGCTTTCAAAAGGTCCAACCTTTTAACAACACACAGGGCAAAAATAATAGTGACTGCCATAATCTAACAACCCTAAGAAATACCTCAGTTCTCTAGGATTTGGGGTTGTTTTTCTGGAATTGTAAGGGAAAATAGTTTTTGGTTTTGTTTTTAAACAACAAACCTGCATAGCATTTATAGCAGGTGCAGAATATGTCCTGTGAAGAACATCCATGCTCTGTATCAGCTGGTTCATTTCCAGTAAATATGTGTGACAGTTGGAGAGGTCTGTTTGGAACAAGAGAATATTTTCAGTTGCCCTAAAGTAACAGACACATTGACAGTTTTCTTTCTTTGTGGGTTAGGATGGCAGCTAGCTTAAGTTATTCATTGACTAAAAGCATTAGGCTGCTGGATAAAAAGATTGTATCCTATATTCAAGTTTAAATTCAAAATATTGAAATCCATCTATATGGTGTGTATAATGATCGTGATATCTTTTCCTAGCTGGATGCAGAAAAATGAGAATAATGTCATAATTTCTGCAGTTTGAGATTTTTCAGAGCTCCTCATGGGGAGGGTAACAATGCCACAGGCATCAACCCTGTATTATGCATTCAGACCTAGAGGTGAGGCTCCTCTGCATTAGAGATGAAGCTCACTGGTAGGTAGAAACTTAACAAATAAATATCACACAGACGCTGACAACATGAGAAAGATCTTCAAGCTCTTAGGAAAGCATGAAAACAGAAGGTGACTTTGAAATACTAAGACTCAGTGCTTTTCAAGTTATTAGGTTTTGGATGCTTCCCTTTTCCCAGCCTAAGGATGTTCACATCTTACTACTGAATGTGATGTTCCCATATAAAAGAAAATGTACTGAAATATATTGGCACCTTGAAGAACTGCCCACAATTGATACCCCCACATCCAAAATCACCAGTTCTTTTGCAAACAAGTGAGTAACCACTTAATCAACAACCACCTCTTTCCTTCCTCCAGTTTCAGAGAAAATTCTAACTGTAATGACTACTTAGTGTATAATACTCTCATTGTTAAGAAAAACTAGGGGAAATATTAGGCTACTTTCAACTTTCCTCAAATATCATTACCTCTTGAGCATTTTTCCATGTCTTCAGAAGACTGCAGCCAAGATGAAATCCTGGACTCATTACTCGAAAAAGAAAATGACAAATTACCTCCAGTTGACGTTGAATTCTGTTTGGTCAAGCTGCCTACCTGTTCCAAAGAAGAACAAGTGAATTATTAACACACAAAATTTTAATGTTGTATGCACAAATTCTAGCAACCAACAGTTTAGGCCCATGATCTTGGACAAGGAAGTTATCAATTATATGGAGGAGAGAAAAGTGTATAAGCTAGACTAGGTACATGGTCACTGAGCATAATGCCAAGACATCTAACATAACTGCTGTCCACAAGCAGTAGAAACACTAAAGAAACCATGAAAATTTGCTGAAAACCTAATTTTGAGGAAGGGCAAAGTTCTGCATAAATTTAGCCAGCTTAAAACAATAAAGTACCATATCTGAAGAGGATCAAAGTCAGACACTCTGTTCCTCCTACACGCTCCCCAAAGAAGCCCCAAAAGATGTAACACACACATTTGTTAAAGCTATATTTCACTGTAAAAGCAAGATATACTAGATGTCCTTTAAATTTTACACAGTTGAATGACTTCAGCATGGATGTGGCTCGACAGGCCTTAATACAGGGATGACCACACACCTCATCTGGTAAAGATTCCCCCTTGACAACACCTCAGTAAATATTTTCACTCTCTGTTCAATTTCAGCAGTGTCCATTGTCAGATGCTTCAAGAGATGCTGAAAATTCTGCATAAGAGCTAACTGAGCAGTACAATTAAATAGCTTCCAATGGGAAGAAATTTCTACTCAGTACTACTACCAGCTGATTGTAGCCTGCAATTCTGTTTTCTTCTCTGAGGTAACTACAAATAATAGCCCTTCAAGTACCTAATTATTTGTTCATTTTCTATAAAAGCCAGGTCAGAAGGATGTCCAAATCACATGCTTTGTCAACATCTTGTTAAAATCAGTTTTAAAGTGTTTCATCTTAGTGCCATTACACAGCATTTTACTGGTTATGAGAAAAGCTGACCAAATAGTTTGGCTCTTGTCTGAAGCATACAATTCACAAACTTTATTACTTCCTGCTCACACTATATCAAAACTTCAGTAGTACTAATTTTAAATCTATTACTAAGAAATTTCTTCTATATCTCAGTCAGTTGCAGCCTTCTTAGTTGGCCTTTTGAAATTTACAATATAATCATCAATATGAGTTTCAGGATAAAATAAAATGCACTATCAATGGGATGTCATTCAGCATTGTGCCAGCGTGTAATAGCAGTAGGCATCAGTGAGCACACTTGTCTTTAAATTAATCAATGCAGCTTAGCTGGCTTATTCCCACATAAAGCTGTAGGAGCTTTAGTCATATATTTAGACATTTTATATATATACTCACACATATTTCCAAATAATAATCTCAGCACCTTCAAAAGCACAAGTAAACTGAATTTAACAACTGGCAATCGTATTGGCATTTTGTGAACCAATTCCACATTTATCTCTCCAGAAACTGGCCTCACCTAACCAACTTTTCCAGAACTCATATACAAAAGTGACATGAGCATGAGAAAAGAAGGAAGTAGGGACTGCCAAGAAGCACAGAAGAGAGAGCTTGTGTGGCTCCAGTAGTCAATTTTGCTTTGGATCAGCACAGCTAAGCTTTAGAATCCAAGGATTCCACACAAACATGTGTAGATATACTTGTGTCTCAACAACAATAAAAAAAGATGTGAAAACCAATGAGGTGTTGCTAAAAGCAAATAAAATGCAACTCAAAGTTCACTTGATATATATTTCTCAAAATAACCTAAGTGCTGGAATGATATCAACTAATACCAAGCTAAGGCTGGTGTAAATTGGCAGACTTCCATTTAGCTTGAGCACAGCTAAGGTGATTAACTGCAGCTTAAGAACTATCCCCTTCTATTTTTCACATGAAAATAAGTAGGGCTTCTTTGCAGTGCAAATCTGGATTAATAGTCTGAATTAAAGTCTTTCATGCCAAAGAAGAAATGGTTAGTTTCCTGACAGTAAGCATAGATTTTAGATATGCTGGTCACAGAGGTTTTTTTGGTTTAGATTTTTTGGGGGTTTTTTTTGAGGGCATAAATACACCACAGACTTTGCAATGTTCCACTTCTGCCCTTGCTACTCTTCCCCACTTCTATCCCTGCTGTCTTTCAGGAGAAAACAGCTAAATGGCCACAGGAGATTTGCCATTCCCTGCAGACAGTGCCTCAGGAGAGCAGGCTGTCAGAGGCAGGAGCTGCTGGCACACGGGATGCGTGCAGACAACTCTGCAGAGCGGCCGCGTTACCGCAGGGTGAGTTATTGTTCTTTCAGCTGCCCGCTCACAGATCCCCTCCTTCTCCACCACAAACTAAAAGCTGCTCAGACACACATCTGTGTTTGCTAAAACTCACTCTCAGTTACAGGATAAAGTGATGAACTCTGGGTGCTGGGGAACAAGCCTACTCAGATCATAAAGTAATTACACCAGGGAGAAGACAGCCTTAGAAAGAAGAAGAGCAAGGAGGGCATTGCTGCTTCAGAGTCATTCTGGAGCTGACGGGAACAGTTACTACATTTCAATTGTAGTAACACACAACAATTTTTTTTTGATTCTCACAAGTGATTTTACATCACAGCAGAACAGCTTCTTTGGGTGAAGGTCAGCCAGTCAATATACAGACAGCTGAAGGCACAGAGGCTGTGTTCAGGCAGAGAACACACACCATCTTCCATGAAACTGTAAAGAGGTCATTTAGGGGGTTGGACTGAGCATCTGTCAGGTCATTTGTGAAACTAATTCACAGACTTTACCAAAAGAGAAGTACACTGCTGACTAGACACATCCAGACCCCATAACCACCCACAGCACAGCCCTTGGGTTGATCTGAGTAATGCTTCTTCCTCAGTTAAAGATATAAATAGTGGTCCCAGTTGATGGCTTCTTGTATAATTCCTATATACTCCTTAGTTAAGTAGCCAGCTCCATTCATGTCAAAGGGGACAGGGATTATTACCTAAAGGATATACAGCAAAATGTTAAAGGGAAAAAAAATAGCTAGCTGAGTACTCTTCTGTGAATTATATTCACCAGCACTAATCAGACAAATACTGATATATATTGTCCCAAAAATTTATGAGGATTCTAACTCAATATATAGTTTTGAAATTCACTGTGAAAATATAATTTGCTGGATTAAAATAGTGAAAAACTACTACATAAAATTTAACAGCATCATAAAGGAAACTGCTTGGGTGTAAATCAACATATAATAAATTTTCCTCTTGACATTTTAGAACATAACTTAAGCGCCACCACAAACTTCCATGATGATCTTTATTTATTAATGAACACAAATTAGACTAATTTAATTCCTAATGAAAGCTCATTATTCATAAATAAAAACTATTACCTTTCTACCTGAAGTGGAATCACAGAAACCAGGGACAGAGTCCGTAGTAGTAGACCCAGGGAAGAAAATGTTGTTGGCGTCATGAGGAAACATGGAGATCTCATTCTGACGGTACATCCTGTGATGGCGAAGTTTTGCCACCCATTCATCAAACAGCTCCTGAGACTTCACCTACATAAAATTTGATAACATTCACACTCAAAATGACTAAGAAAGAAACGATGGTGTTTGTGCTCATTAGACAGCTAGCCTGGCTG
Source organism: Petroica traversi (assembly GCA_025920805.1). NCBI lineage: Eukaryota > Metazoa > Chordata > Aves > Passeriformes > Petroicidae > Petroica > Petroica traversi. Next base: position 13,086,862 of record JAHLSL010000044.1, on the reverse strand, counting down.
ACCTTTGCTGGCAAAGTATTGGGAACATTTTCCTAAGGATGCTCCTACCAAAATGCATACTGTATGAGCTTAGGCAGGACAGAAAAATAATCACAAGATAAAGCCAGGAAAAAGAGAAACTACAGTTAGTAGTCATGCCTTCCAGTGCAGAACACAATACTAGAGCAAAAAACCCCAACAATTAGAATAAATCCCCTCATATTTGTTATTTCCTAACTGCCATTATTAAAGCTAGTTAAGTTTTTAACTAATCATAAATAGAATTCTTTTTATTTTATTTATTCCGCAAGTATAAATCTCCATATCTAATCATGGAAAATACTTCCTATAGATAACCCCAGAATGAAGATACAGCTAGTGAAAAATAAAAGGACTTGTGCAAGATGAAAAGAGGACTGCTAAAACTTGAGGCATCTTCAAGGTTTCTGTTCAGAACAGGGTTACTGATTCTGGATCCTGAAATAGTACAATAAGACCTCTCAAGTTATTAAGTGTAAACTAATCTGCTGAGATTAAAAAGTTATTAATTAGTGTAACTAACAAACCTCTTGCTATAAAAAAAAAAAGTTCTCCACCCTACACAGCTAATTATGGGAGCAAGGTTGTGACAATCTTGAAGACCTACCTTCAGGTGGTATATCTGCTCCTCTGTATCCAAATCTATGCATTTTGTTGATTTCTTTACAGACATGACAGAAAGTCCAACATCAATACAGCCATGAAGTTTTCCTCTCTCTATCTGCAAAAAAAGTAAAACCACAATCACTCCAGATGAAAGCAAAAGGATAAATATTACTTTCTGAAATCAGCATTTCTTCCCTTCTCAACATAGTGTTTAGAACTGCAGAAAACTATTTCTCATTGCCAACAGAAGGGAATTATTATTTTGGCTAAAAGAGTGGTGTTACTCTAGAATGGCCTTAAAGGGTTTCAGATCACTTACATCAGCTCGACATTTAGAATACTTCAAAATCCCTCTGTCCAAAAAGAAGTATCTCTGTAAACAGAAATGTAGAGAATTAAAAACAAAATACACCATAAAACATGCAAACAGAAAAACAGCACAAAAATAGCACTTCCTCCCCTCTTCCATTTCTCTGCTTTTAAGTGTCACAAAATCACACCAAGTAAGTTCCACTCATGTAGCATCAAGCTTTCAGAAACACATTCCTTCCCTACCTTGTGCCAGCCTTTCAGAGGCCATTTCCTCTTTTTCAGCAAGCAGCCCTCCTGCTTCTGTGGCTCCTGGGTACAATTCATTGCTCCCCGGAGTCCTTCTACAATTTCCCAGCTGTCCTGCTTAAACAGAAAATCCAAATGTAGATCTTATTTCTTCCAAAGAACTGAATTGTTAAGAGAGATTCAAGAAGAAGAAGGCTATAAGAAAAAAAGACAAAACCCAATTGATGTTGAAATATAATCAAGGATTCATCTTTACACTTTGTTATGCATCATCAGAGAGATAAGGTTCTTTTTAATTTTGATAGAAACAATATCACTAAACAAAACAGAATTCTTATGACACCATCCTTCATTGAATGTATGTGCCAGAATTTTAAATATATATTTTTCTGCACATACATACACACAGTGAATAACCACAGCAAATTGTCACAATTTAGGAAAAAACCTTCTGTCAGAGACAGAAAGAGCCTATGTTAAAAGAATAGGTTTAGTAGGTTATGAAGGAAAAAATAAGACATTGACAATGAAGACCTTTTTTCTATAAAACTCTTTGCCCATACTCAGTAACTCAAGATTTTGTGTTAGGTGCAAATTGCAGCCTCCCTAAAGCAAAAATAATAAAATAAATTAAACTAAACTAAAAACAAATTTAAAAGTCAGGGAAGCAACAAGTACTATGAGAAACATGACACAAATGGAAATTGCAAGAAAAACTGAAGTCACCCTTCATCAGATACAACTGTAGTTAAAGGCAAATCTCTCTTTTTTGCCACCAGTAACTCTTAAATGAAAGACCCTGCAGCAACAAAACAGAAGAGATTAAATCTCACAGTATTTTTAGTTTTTATTTACGGAACAACTACAAATGACAACGTAACATGAGTTTCAAGATTTCTGATCAGAGATCTCATGAATTATTTATTGCAAGGATCTGGCAGATGTAGGATTATAAATAACTGACAGGAAATGGAATGTGCTAGTACCATCCCCTATTTTTGAAAAAGCTAAAGAATACTTTAATACACAGCGTATAATAACAAAAATGGACTAGTATGAAGCACGTTAGGGAAAAGAGAACTATTCCAGGTAGGTAAGCACTCACGGTGCTCCCTGTAAGATACAAGGGATACATTCCCAAAAAGAACTTGACTGACTAAAAAAAAAAACTTTAAAAGAAAAATGAAAAAATTAAATAAAAATCAGCAAGTGTGCTAGCTGTCCTCATTTATCCATCTTCAGAATTCTTAAAATTCACCTCTATAAACCCAGAAAAAAAATACATAAGGTAATATGCTCATTACTTGTGTAATAAGGCATTACAAGCAAATCATCTTTGAAAAGGCATCTATTAATTCCACCACAATGTTGGTGGCACTCCATTATTTCTCTATTATTTTCCTTGTGCTTCATTTCATAGTGCAAACTGGAAAGCTGCTCTGCTTCCCTGTTTTGAGTTTAGTCTCCCAACACTCACCACACAACAGGCCACAGGCAGCAGAAATGTGGGGCTGAGCAGCTCCTGCCAATCAACACCCTACAGCCCATCCAATGATGTTATACTACATAAGTCAAAAGTGCAGTTGTCCTAACCAAAATTTTTATGAGGGAACACATTTTGTTATACAATTCTAATTAGGAACAGGAGCAGCTGTGAGATCAAAAGTTGTATTTAAGGTTTTGTTTCTTTCTGCTTGAAATTAGCCAGAAGAACTTAGAAGCTGTTTTGCCCAAATACCAAGCAAGCTATTTCCCTTGTCTTGCCAAAATACATTAAACTGCAGTATCCAAGCCCGTAACTTTCCCACTGAGAATTAATCTGGTGGTCAAGACTAGTAAAGAGTAGATCCTTTTCAATATTCTAGTGTTGTACCTAATGAAAGAACTTCCTCCAGCTTTGGGATCAAGTTTTCACAGAGTTTGGTTAAGCATAAACACAGTGTATCATTGAAAGAGTGGTCTGATTGCAGGAGACAAGAAGAAATTTGACCTCAGTTGAGGAAGATTTACAGTAGCATAGAATATCTCAGGTTGGAAGGAATCTTACAAGATCATCTGGTTTCCACCCCTCTGCCATGGGCAGGGACACTTTCCACTAGACTCCACTGAACCGGGCATTGAACACTTCCAGGGCTGGGGCATCTACAAGTTCTCTGAGCAACCTGCTCCAGTGGTCTCACAACTTTCACAGTAAAACATCTCCTGACAGCTAAAAAACTCCCTTCTTTCAGTTTAAGACCATTCCCCCCTGTCCTATCACTACATAAAAAAATCGTTCTCTGTCTTTTCTATATGCTCCTTTAAGTCCTCAAAAAGGCTGCAATGAGTCACCACAGAGCCTCATCTTTCGATAAGGATGAGCTTAGAAAGAGACTCCTGCAATGAGACAGACCCACAATACTGGGTGTATGAGGTGAAGAGAAAGGAATCACCTGAGAAATAGCTCAGTCAATTACACCCATCTGTAAAATACAGAGTATAAACAGTTTTGATCAAACTTCTTAATACAGAATACAACTTTCCCTGCATTACAACTCCAGTTTTGCCTGGACCTCTCCTGCAGTCCAAACACAAGGTGTCTCTCACATTCCTGCAGGAAAGTCATATTTATCACAGTTCTTCAGGTGAGCAAGGTGGCCTAACATGTGCCTTCTGTAATCAAAAGTGTGAAAATAGAAAGAAAAGCTGAAGTGGAAGCACTGCTTCCCCTCAAGCAGGCTTGACAGCTTGCCAAATCTCAGATAGAAGGCAAGTCCACTGGTCATTTCTCTACCCTGGAAACCTCACACTTAAGTTGTCAGCTGTATGCAAAGGTAGCTTAGCTGAATTAGAAATGGATCCTCTAGAAAGCTCACAGAATTAACAGTTTGGGGACCTGCTGGATAAATGCAAGATGCCACAACTCATTTAACAGAATCAGGTCCTCTTCCATATACATCCTTCCAGAACAATCCAACCGTTCCCACCTGAAGAAGCTCTCACATTTTTCAAAAAACAGCTCCTGTGACTGATTTTGGATCCATTTGCTCGACCCAGACCCTACAGATTTTGATCAGGTTTTTTGTTTTGCGAGAGATTTGACACCTCACTGAATGAGGAAAAAGCATCAGCTGGCTATTCTGGGAGCAGCTGCAGAAGTAAAAGAAAACTGCTTACTCTCTAAAATGAAGGCAAATGAATCAGGCTGGTCGATTATCATCTCTACTCATCCCTCTGAAATAGCAGAGGAGCAAATTGGAGATAAAGGATTTCCTGAAAGCATTCAGATTACACTCCCTTTTGCTGATTCTTATCCCACAATAGGGAACTGAAAAAGATAGCCCAAAACACTGCACTAACTTGAAAAACACAACAACACCCTCCCCCCCAAAAAAAAAAACAACCAAACCCCAAACTCCCAGATGAATGGCATTAGCGATTCTTGCCAAGTCTGATGTCTAGGTTGGTTGTGTTTCAAGATTATGACACTACAAAAGATTTTGCATCATTATGGGCCAAAATCTGCACAAAATTATCAACTTTGCATATGCTGCCCAGGAAGAAATTTCACTCGAGACTAAGGGAGGAACAAAATCTTTACTTTTCTCAGGGTCAGAGGTGCTCATTTCAGGTGAGCACTGAAAAATCCCCCTGTACACACTCCTTGGCCCATATTTGGTTTATGGCTGAGGAAAAAAGCCCATAGACTTTGGTCTTCAGAGATAAGCACATTATTAGGTAAATGTATTAATTTTCTTCATTTGATAAAATAAAAACCTCCTCATTTTCTGCAGTATTCTGCTCCATACAGCTGCTTAAGGCAAATTATTTCAGAGGAAATCATGAAGTAAGGATTTTGAATGGCTCTCAGACTGATGCTTGCAGTTGCAGTTCCCTGAACAAAACAGATGACAGTGCCAGACTGTCTTCCAGTGCAAAATGCAGTCAGTTGTACCAAATATTTTAAAGTGACAAAAATAGAAACCTACTTTGTGGAGGATAAGGGCTGGCATCAGCTGCAACTAAGGCATTTGTTACGGCTCATAAAATTGGCAGAAATGATTTAATTTTCTTTTATGGAACATGAGGTTTTTTAAACATTTCTCCTGCCACAAAGCTTTTCCCTAGTGGATCTATTTAAAAAGTTAGTTCACAGATTTAAAAATAACTAGCACAACATACCATCTTTTGCTCACAGGTCAATTTAAATTTCAGGAAGGTCAGACTGGTTTTCTTTCCTCACAAAACTGAATTTGAGTTATGTGTCTGTGGAAGAGATCCTTTTCCATAACTGAAGGAGAGGAGCAGAGAAAAGAGGTGGGAAGTGGCAGTAGCCTCCAACTTCTCATGGGGCTTCAAAGTGCAGGTGAACTTAGTGGAAGAGGACTGAGTGTTAACCTGCACAGTTCACACAGCAAATGTATTATATTGGGCAGGAAATGGGCACCAAAAGCAGCAAGGGAAGGAGTGGATCCCTCAGGATCCTTTCTAGCACAGTAGCCTATTTTCTGCATCACAGGAGTCATGCTCCACACAAGCAGCCCTCCAACATGTAACTAAACTTTAGCAGACACAGCAGCCTGGCACTGCTGTGCTTCCATATCCCCATCTCAGGTCACTTATTCGGTGCAGGCATACACCAGCAACAGAGTCTGTGTCTAGGAAATAAAGAGAGACTCAAAATTCAGATCCTGCTATTTTTTGGGCAAACTTCACCCTGCTCAAACTCTCCTTCCCTCTACAATTTGCAGATCTTTCTACTTAATCAGATCCAAAGAAGTGCTGCTTCAGAGCAGCAGCACAGAGAAAAGCACCTGTCAGGCAGATCTGTCGCTAACCCGCAAGCCACAAGCACAGGAGATGCAAGTGTTTGAAGGAGGAATAAGAAACACTCCAGGGAACTGGAATGTGAAGAAGATAATACCAAAATCACTCCCTAACCTGCACAGCACCTGGCAACACCATTTATAATTTCAGGATACACTTAATAAAAATGTATCAGTAACAGCATTACATTTCACTATTCTTACCAGGATTTTGAAACAAACACCAAAACAAATCCAAACAAAAAAATGGCTCCTGAAGATTATTGTACATGTGGCCCTTTTTTGATTAAGGGATTTTTAACAGTTTCATACAACTTTGGATGGTTGCTGTTTTCTTAATAGAACACCTAAAGTACTGTCATTTAAACTAACATACAGATGGAAAGGGCAAATAAATGGCATAAGTATGGTTCCTGATATTGGCTGTATTACACACCAGTGGATTTAATCATACTCATGTAAATCTTATTATTTAAATACTGTATGATAACACTTGATAGACATAAACTGTTGAACAGACAATACCAAATCTTCTAAATTACTCTTTTCAAAGGTAATCTCATATGGAGGATATAAAAGATAATATTGCAGGAAAACAAAAAAGATACCCTGAGAGCAAGGATTTCATTGTTCAGTTCACTAGAAATGCACAGCATTTCTCACAAGCACATTACTTTAAAAGTCATAAATTGTTCAGACATTTGTCTCCCTGCCAACTGTATCAACAGGGACGGAAGTCCAAGAAGAGCAGGTGCTGTTCCAAAACACAGCTGAGGACTCTAAAGCTTATGGGGGATTGGGATGCTCAATTCCAATTAAAATCCCAGCCTGAGGAAGCCTCAAGAGCTCCACTAAGCCTGCACTTGTACAGATAAAAGTTTATGTTGAGCACTTTGCTCATGGTTTTGCAAACATGGATTGAGCACATTTAAGTTTAATTCTCAGTGCAGCTGCAGGTCAGCATTTCTTGCCCACAAACAAAGCTGTCTTCAGCAGCCTCACCTGTCAGGTGCAAACACTTTTAGACATGTCTTTTGAAGCTGAGAGGTTTAATGATTAGCATCATCTCTGCAGAAAACAAAGGAACCTTTACATTTGGCATCCAGATGCATCGTGTTAAATGAATACTCACTTTCCTATCCACAGTTCTACAGCAACAACCAGCACACACGGGCATTCAAAGAAGCCCTGTGTCAGGTTCATGAAAAATGAATTATCTTTCACACATGCATGCACACCTTTCCTTGGATGCTTGAAATAAACAGAGCAGTTACAATATTCTATTACATAAGTAGTGCCTAACAGAAAAGATTTGGGATTTCTGGATCAAACCACTGAAACCAAGATGCTACAGCAGCTCTCTTTGACTATAAAGACACCAAGCATACAATAAGATAGAGATCCAAATTCACTGTTAGCATTCCAGTTTTACACATGCCATGCTATTCAGTAATACATGTTTACTGCTTTGACACAAAACAAGATGCTGTTACCAACAACAACAAAAAAAAACCTAGAGAATGAGGAAAACAAAGAAGTGATGAAAGAAAACAAGCAAGGAACAGGAAAACAGGGTTTAAGTGATTTGCAGACACCCAAGAAAAAAAATAACAGCCAATCTTAGCAATGTTTCAGCTTGGTGAGAAAAAGTACCTGTCGACTTCCCTGCTTGGAGGAGCAGCTGCTTGTACTTCTTGAAGGAGACAACATTTTCTGGGATGCACCAAAGTTCTTTTCTTCACTCATGATCAAATACTATTTGTTTCACTCAGAACACCATTAAAAGGTAATTTGGAAAGTGCGTTGGAAGACTCCTCAGAGAAACACTGAACTCATGCTTTACCCAAATGCAGTTCAGTGGCATGATCTGTATCCCATGAAAACTCCTAAAAGAGAAAAGAAAAACAAAAAGCCAAGTTACCAGATGCTATCTCTTGCTGCTATATTCTAGCATGAATCATAATAAAGCCTTTGGTAACACAAGCTGAGCACGTGACTGTATTTTATAAGAAATAAATTCAACAATCACTTTAAGATAAATTTGCAAATCTCAAACTGGAATAACATGATTTTTGAATCCTAAAAACATTTTAATTCTTGCTGTTTATTCAGAGGGCAAAGTACAGTATCAAGCATCTTTTTACAGATTTAATTTAATTTTAAAAAATTAGCAAAGACACGCAAAGAAAATAATGTCTACATGAAATGGTCAAAAGTAGATCCAAAGTGAGAAGAAAACATCCAAATAAAATGTCTCCAAAAAATGATGGTGTAATCAAATAAATGTCTCTCTTTCTCTGTTCCTTGATAAATTTAAAAAGTTAAGCATAGCTTCAGGTTATAAGGAAAAAACCCCAAACCTCTACATATACAAGTAAAACCTATAAGTAGTGAGCTTGAATACTTAGCTGCAGAGACCTGTGCATGACCACTTTTACCTGGAATCAGAAAGCTCTAACTACTGTCACATCAGTTGTCTCAGCAAGTGACTGGTAGAATAATTAACAGTTTGTTTAATAACAGTGCTCCTTGCAGCACATGCAAATAAAAGCCATGCCAGGAACTCCCAGTAATGGATTTCCAGCATCAGTAAAAGTTGTCATGGTAACTGCATACTTTAAAAAACAAAACAAAAAAAAAACAACAAAAACCCAACAAATAGAGGACATTAGAGAAGGGTGATGCTTTCCAGAACTTGAGGTGAAGCTGAATAAATTGTGGATCACTTAAAATTTTATTGCCTTGGGCAAGGAATTCATAATTAGGAAGAATCCAAGAACAACCACTGAGGAGGGTAAGGAAGTTTCCATAGAGAGAAGAGAGATTTCATTGCCAAAACAAGGAGGCAGTACTTCACAATTCCCTTCTTTTCACTGTCACAACAGTCCTGAGCTGGCATCACTGATTATTGAAGTTTGTCATTCATTTTTTTCTTGAAGAGTCTTAAATTGTATTCTGAGAGAAGCAGTAATTTCAGATTCCTAGTAAAATATTTTGTGCATTTTAAGAATTCATTTTGCTTAAAAAAGCCAAACAAAAAAAATCACAGACAAGAAAAAACAACCAGAATGTAAAATGAAAACCAGGTGCTATATTTAAGATGAAGACAGCACTCTGCAGCAGGGAACCTCTCTCCCTGCTGCTGTAGCCTGAAGCTTCCAGCTTCTCAATAGAAACCTTTTCCCATCTTCAGTGCTTTCTGGCAATATAGTTTGCTGTAACATTTCAATCAGCATGCCCTCTTTTCACCTAAAACACAATCTTTCTTTATGATATTTACTTTACCTAATTAGAGCTACCCTGTTACCTCCAAAACAAATCTGTGATACAGCCCCAACCTCCACAAGTGAGGTGAGAAAGGAACTCTCCTGGGGTTCTTCCAGGAGTGGAGGTGAATCAGCTTGGTAAATATTCTAGAACCATAAAAGAGCTAGCTACAAAGACAGTGAACACAATAAAGGCCAAAAAAACCGCCAGAACAGCAAGGTGATAGCAAGGTCCAACACATGGACTTTAGACTGAAATTATGAGATTAGGAGTAGTGCGCTTTGGAGGAGTATCATGTCTTTGTATCTGGAAGATAAATTTGTGTGGCATTTCATTAAGAACTAGTACTTTCCATAGGTTTAGATTTATTGCACTTTTTTCTTTTTAAAGCAGGTTAGAAGCATCTCTTGTTTTTAACTATGGAGTAAACATAAAGGATAACTTCCTTACTTGCAAGCTCCATTTAGCAACATAGTTTAATGGTAAGGTCATATTAACAAGCAGAGGTCAAACACTCTCAACAGGAACACTCTTCCTGCAAACTCCTTGTTCAGATAACCCCTTGAAACCAGGCAGCAAGTGCTTTACTTTTGTGACACACTTTGCTCAGATAAATCCCTGCTCTCTTCACTGCTCATGTTCAGAATGAGCACCTTCAGCTTTCACTGGTGACTATCTGGCATTTTGGCAGTGATTGGCAGAGTTCATGGCAAGAAACAGGCTCTAACTTGCAGCAAAATGCACTGAAAATTACTGCAATCACTACCTTGTGGGTATATGTTCAGGACACACAAGATTTAAGATGCTCAATGCTCTTTGCCTCTTTGAACACACAGCACAATAGTTGTGATGCCCTGAAGTGTCAAGTAACTCAAAAAAACCCTAGAGGTCTCTTGTACTTCAACACAGAGGGAAGCCATATAATCATAGGAATATTTCTATCATCATGTTTCTGGTGTGGAGCCTAAATGAATCCAAAGTTTGGCTACATTAATGTTTTAGGACAGAGAAGAAGGGTATTTCCTCTGCAAATCTCCTACAATAACTAGATTTGCACTGCAGGGCAATCTTGGAACATGGAAACTGAATCCCTTTTGGATTAAATGTGCTCCAGGACTGCGTCCAGTGCTCAAAGCATTGAGTTCTCAACACCAGACTAGAGCTAGTCCTGACTAGTCTTATCCAGGGGCTGATGTCAGGTGCTCACCTTTCAGTGACTGACTACAAGGATCCAGTTTTACTGCACTGCTCCACTTGCTAACACTGACGTCAGAGAGACACAGACTTACGCCACCCAAGAAAGTGCTGAAGATCTCCTAGGGCAATGTCATTTGTCCTTCTGGAATCAAAAAGAGTGAGATAGGCACGTTTCCAGAATTCAAATGAGCTGAAGATGACTCACACACAAGCACAAGAGGTGCTTGAGCAAGGAGCAGGAGACAGGCGAGGCAAATCTGGCAGAGTGCACCTGAAGTATTTCGTCAGCCTACTTCTAAAGTTGTGCTTTGGAATTTCCCTTTATTCCTTCAAATGAATTGCTGCATGGGCTGGACAAAAAGCTGTTCTTACCAACCCTGAAGAATACAGGAGTGAAAAATGTGTCCTCTCTCCAAAGTGCTTTATTCCACTGGTGTTTCCCAGTAATTTGACTTTTTTACCTTGAAACTTCCAGATCTGAACATGAAAAAATGTATTATGAATAATGATCATGGCCTCAACTCCTATGTAGAAACTGCTGCATATTCCAGGAACGACTTCATGTTCCTTTTAAAAAATTCTCTGCAAGTTTAGAAAAGAGAAAAGAAAACTGTGGCTGCCCTTCAACAGTAACTCACTTATTCTTCAAGGAAGGTGGGGAAACACTGATCCTGCATCCCAACTTAACTGGCTTTCAGCAACAGAGACTGGGCCTCTCTAGGGCAAATGATATTTTACATTGCCTGTGGAAATTAAGGCCAGCAGGTATAAGAGCAATTACAACTTCAAAGCAAACATAAAAAGCAATGTTATGCTAATGAAGCAAAGATTGCAACTAAAATTGATTTTTAAGGTCATCATGATCCAATTGCTTCAGATTCATTAGAATTTGCTCCTTTCCATGCCACAGGATGGCCTCAGAACTGTATTTGTGCCCACATTTCTCTGGAGCACACAGTGCCACTTACTTTGGTCTACTCCAAAAAGACACTCAAAGGTGTGAGGCTGAGGCAAATCCAAATAAATTTAGGACAGTAATTTTCACAAGTGCTAAGTATTGGCCTAAATCTTTTCTATAAAGTCAACAGCTGCAAAAGTAGGCCAAGAGTACCTCTGCAAATGACCTCACCAGGTGCATTTTGAAGAATTAAGAATACATGAGTATCAAATATTACTTAGAGCTACTACATCATGAGATGATAAACAGCACTTATCTCTACTTATCATCTGGTATTAAGAGCCTTATCATTCTACATCAGTTAAAGCTAATGTACACACAATATGTGAAACAGGAATACTTTTCTTTTAAAAATAAAGTACCATCCCAGGTTGTTCTCAAACTTTTTAAATTGTACAGGTTCAAAGCAGCCTTGCAGTATTGTTTCATCTCTCACAACTCTGAAAACAATAAGCTTATAGCAAAATGAAAGATTTTTCACATCTTGCAAAAGAAGAGAAGTGAAATTCTGAAAAAAACAATGCTTAAGTGCAGTAAAAAAAAAAAATCAACATTTTCCAATTATTTTTGCCATGGTTCTGGAAGAAAACTAAAGCCTTAACAGCTGCTTTAAAGCTGATCCAGCAGTGAAGGAACACTGTAGAGAGTCTGAGAAGCAATATTGGAAGTGAACATCTCATTCTGTAATCAATTAAGGTTTTTTGCAAAGAAGAATAGAAACAACGTAAAGCCTGATGAGAGTCAGGTGGACACAGCAAGCATGGAACTGAGCAATCCAAATCAAAGTTGCAAGCAGCATTGAGTGACTTTCACAGAATTTAAAAAGACTTTGTGCTGAAACCTTTGCTCTGCAGCTATTATTAAATTACATTCACTCACGTCTGCATGGATAAACAAAGCAACAGTCTTTCCCTAGTATTGCTTTCGTGTCTCTGTTATAGTTCAATTTGCCAGCTTTAATCTATCCCAGCGTCTCATCTGGCTCAAAATAGGAAAGAATTATTTATAGGCTACAGATACACCATGCACAACCATTGGAGATGTCTTTTCAAGGCAGGTATTTGCTGTTCCTCAAGTACTATAAGATTCACACTACTGAAGGTCAAAGCACATAAATCCTGCTGTGACTAGCTATTCTCTTTACTAAAGAAAACTTACAGGAACAAACATAAAACAGTTTGAAACAACTCTTACTGATAGGTTATTAAACCTATCTTTGAAAGCAAAAGTTCAAACAGCTTAGGGAGACTAACAAGAGGAAGCATTTCAGAACTGCCTTCCATCAGATGGGTGCTCGTCCAAAACACAACCTCAATTGAGCAGATGTTTCCATCAGCCAGGAGAAAATACTACTCTGAAGTAGTCTGTGATACAAAGAAACAGTTCCATCAAGCCTATCTCCTTAAGGAGGCCACTGTGGCAATTAAATCACGCTATGTCAGTGACCTAAAAGAGCAAAATTTAGTTCAAAGAAAACTCTCCTGATTGCCTAATCAAGAGAGACAGACAGGGAAAGGGGAAAAGCTAGACAAACAACAACCATACTGCATTTAACAACAGATTGCTTATCACGTATAATGTTCATCGCTTGATGAAAGAAAATCCTGTATGTTTCAGTGCACAGAAAGCAAAAAAAAAACAACAAAAAAAAAACCAAACCAAAACCACAAAAACAGAAAAAAAACCACAAAACAAAACCCCAGAAACAATCCAGTAGAATACATCCCAAAAACGGCATCAAAGAACATGCTTTGATATCAAGTCTAGTCAGACTCTCCTAAAGTAAAGCAAATATTTGCTGTTTCACTAAACCTTGGGGCAGATAATTCAAACCTTACATTTAAAAAAATCTTATATAAATTTAGAAATAGGTCATTCAGCATCCTGAAATATGAGTACATATAAAAATACCACTTTTTCCTCACATCCACCATAGAAACTGACTATAATGCTGCACACGACATTATTCATTTTAAATGCATACTCCTGACACTGTTGCCATCCCCCCCAGGATATCTGTGATACATTGCACTTGTATAAAAAACCCCAAACTTACTGGGTATATAAACTAGATAGATATGTTTGAAGTCTTAGTGATGAGTGATACAGAAAATACACACATGTATTTTTACAGTAATTAGTCAGCTTTTCCACCCAACTTTCAATCACAGTTGAGAATTGTAACTAAAGGTCTAACCTAGCTCACAGTCAGGTCCTAAATAATTTATATTCTTCTTCTGTCCCCACCCCTTTCAGAAAGTCTTGCCCAGGGCTTGCCCGGCAGCTCAGGGCTCTGGCATCACTGAGAGGGGCCCACATGTCCCTTCCAGCTCTTGGCATGACTGAACACTTGACTGATAAGCCAAAAGCTGGGGGACCACAATAAATAATTTGTGACCCAGGAAAAGAGGGATCCACAGTGTCCCTGCCAAAAGGGTGGAGCAGAAAACAGCAGCTCCTGAGCTGTGATCAAACCCTAGGTGGGAGCAGGGACACTGCACACAGCAGTGCCAACAAGGCAGACAGTCCTGCCTCTGCTCAAATAACAAAGCAGCAGCAGATCTGTTTGCACTGAAGTGCTGTTAAGCTAGAGAAAACCTTACAAAAGATGATCAGGCAGTAGGAGAGAGAGAGAGGGCCATGCTTATTATCATCTTCAGTAAGGAGAATAACAGGCACATGGCATCACTTTACAATGAGTACTAAAAACCTTGGAAAGGCCCATCTCTTAGTGATAACATGCCTGAGTGGGAAACATTTGGCAGGAGCTTGGTTGTCTTTAATTTTTCTGCTCTGACAACTTAAAGCTTTGCTTTGTTCACTAAAACAAAGATATTTCACTGTGCCCTGAGGCTTATTCCTTTTCAAAACTGCAGTCACTATTGCTGAAGTGTTGCTGAAATACACACGGTTTGTTGTCCCGGATTCAGTTTTGATAGGCACGATGTTAATTCTGGAAATATCTGTCCGTCTGCCAGCATGTAGTAATTCAAGATCTTAAGGCAGAACTGCCTGCACATCAAGAAGAAGACATCATTTTTCTGTCAAATCATTGAAGGCATCTGGTATAACTTTGAATCAGACTGGCTCTTTGTGACTTGAAGAACTGCATAATGCTGTGAGATGCATAAATCTATCAAGGCAAACATAAAACAATACATTTTATTAAACCAGCTGACATAATTGGCTTAACTATGGAGAAAGAAACCAATGGTTTCAAGTAGAACTGTAAATAGAAATACTGGAAGAGTTTTGGTGGCCCAGGAATGATCCTCACCAAAGTCTGAAGAAAAATATCATGAGGGTGGTATGAACAGCAAACAACACAGATTCTTTAACTCATGCAGGAGAACTAGTCACATTCATTAAAGAGTGGCAGAATCCAAGAAACCTGCTTTGTCTTCTTTGATGTGCTTTTTTACCTTACACACTTCAGCATCATCTAATTTCTAAAAAAAAAAGAAAAAAACTACAAAACTCCCAAACAAACAAACCAACCAAAAAACCCCACCAAACCAACGAGACAAAAATTTTGAGCCCCCTTCCAGATATCTGTTTTTCCACACTGGAATTGTCATTTGTTGTGTGTATGTCATTAATTGCTGAAAGAACAAAGGTACAAAGGAAACAGTGCTTCCCTTTGAAAATGTTTAGTAGTTTTCCTTTGTAAGCAGGCTATTACCTGAGAATTTAAATCTTATTAACTTTAATTACTCTAGTATGCATCTAGGATGGATAGAAATTCATTTGCGCATTTTATGAAGTGCAATGACAACAAGCTATAAAAATGTCATATTTCTTCTTTACAAACTTAATGTATCTTTAGAGGCTTCTGTCCCTAAGTCCACTCCAGGACGCCTTTTCCAGTGTACTTTACAACATTAGTATTTATATATATAGCACTACAGCTTTCTTTTAAATATTAGGCAGATTAATTTTCTACAGAAGGACTTTTATATTAAAAGAGCTTGAAACCACAAAAGTGTATGTGGTGTTCTGAACAAGGGTAGGTAGCTGTTAGCAGATCAGTGTTAACTCTTCTGACACCACCTTAGGTGAGAAGCCACTAATTTCTTAACACCATGTTTCTAAACACACAACGTGCAAACAAACATCAACACTTCAGAAATGCATTTTAGGAAATGATAGCATATAACGTATCCTGAGGACAATTAGTACTGCAAGTGCTAAGCAATCTCATTATTAATGCCAAAAGGTAGGAGTTTCCTAATTCCAAGTTTCCAATATAAAAAAAAAAACACACAAAAACCCCCCCCAAAAGCCAACATGAAGGAAAAAAGTATACACAGAATCACAGAATTATCAGATAGTTTAGGCTCAAATGGACCTTAGAGATCAACTATTTCCAACCCCTCTGCCCTGGGCAGGGACTTCTTCCAGTAGACCAGGTTGCTCAGAGCTTCATCCAATCTGGCCTTGCACACTGCTGGGATTGGAACATACACAGTTTCTCAGGGCAGCCTGTGCCAGGGCCTCACCACCCTCACAGTGAAGAATTTCTTCTTAATATGTAATCTAAATGTCTCAGAGAAATGTGTCCATTTTAAATACAAATTAAAAATATTAAGGCTTTAGCAGGAGCTCCTCCAGGACAGGCAGGAGGATGCCTGCAGCAGTCCTTTTGCCAGGAAAAACACATCACCCTCGCACATGTATGCAGGAACCTTGAGTCACAGATGCCACGAACCATACTCTTGAAGCATTCTGCATCACAGCTGGTCTTAAATCCATTCATATTTATGATTGTAATGAACACCTTGACAATGGGAACCAGGAAGGCGGTTCCATGGATCAAGTTTTCTGCAACGTTCTCTTCATGTCATAGGGAAAAGAACTGAAAGAGACCTAGAAGCAGAGAGATGCGAGATGTGGGAATCCAGATTAGAAATCTAAATGACTACATGCAGTGCTTTGCCTAATTAATAAGAAATGGGATAATATCAATCTCAACAGCTGGGTCAGACAAACAAAATATGCAGGCTAGAAGTGAGGGTCTCTGACAGGTTAACAGGGCAGCTCTTGAATAGAAAAGAGCCATAAAAGGGATCCACTCCCCACCTCAAATGACACGATCCCACCATCATGTCCTGAAGCTCTGAAATGCTGGAGGGGAAGACACATCCAGCTAGGGTTACCACAGAGGCTCAACTTGGACAGAGCTGGTAAAGGTACTTTTGCCCTTGAAAAGTGAAGAAACTAAACGTGAAGCTACAGAAGCTGCACCTAGGTTTGGGAAGATCAGAAGGTCATCTCAGAGTGAGTGACTTCCATGTCCGATGTTGCCCTGCCTCTGTCTAGCTACAAGGGTACAAAATCTAAAAGCAAGTTCAGAGATAGGCCAAAAAAAAGAAAACTGTGAATTATGTAACTCTATTACAGACAGTCAAGAACAAGGAAGAGCCACAGAGTTTAATGCAGTAAGTTTGTTTATACAAGTCTACTACAATATGACATCCCAGTGTAAAAATATGGCCTGCCTCCAGCAATAGGAGCTCAGACTTAATACAAAGCTGCTGAGAATTTTTATGGGTCTCAGTAGCAGCTCAGGGCCTCCACTGACAGATTAGAGATCAAGTTCATATTAATTTTCAAATCTGCTAAAGTAATTAAAGAAATTCCTGCTCCCAAGCAATTTGTTACTGTCCTTTCCTGGAGATCAATAGTTCCCCTGCCAAAAAATAAATAAATTAAAAAAAAAAAAAATCACAGGAGCCCTCCTTGATCCACTTCAGTTGGAGCACCATTCATCTACTACTGCAAGTAGTTCCCATACTTTGCTTTGGGATGGTCATCATCCGCTGGTGGCCAAGAAAGTGGAAGCATTTCAATTGATCCAGCCAGTTCTGAAGAAGATACTCTGTCCCTAATTTTACATTTAGATTCAGGTTAGTGCAAGCTAGCAGCTATCTATTTGAATTTAATTAAAAACAAACAAAACACTCCATGATTAGAGAAAGCTTTAGCTCTGCTCTCATTCTCAAGTATTTTTAGAGGTTTAAAAGATGGAACGTTTTAATTAGGATGCCTCAGGAATATGAGAGAATGAATAATTTACAAAGAACTTGATTTGAGCTCAGTGAAAGGATGGTACAACTAAACTATCTATATTTTTTATTTCTAATGAGTATATAATTTTTTACTTCAGCTCCAGTCACTGCAAGCAGGCCAAAGAGATGGCAGACAACAATGTGAAGAGTTTTATAATGTGTACAGTTCAACATTTTCGTTACTTCATAGCATTCTTGAAGTTGGTTATACTTGAACAGCAACTAACAAGCTGGATTTTAATGATAGGCTACAAAACCAGCAATAAACAGGAGGCTTTACAAGTGATTTAGATTCCCCTTAAACAGCTTAATATTAAAAGAGTTTCACCAGTCTTTGCCTTCTTTTTCTCTCTACTATCCTTCCAATCTTTAAAAACTAACACTAAAATGATGAAAGTGCTGGCATATGGCACTGGCTTTGTCAGACCATCAGTATTTGTAACACAAAAATAAATAAAACCTGCGGTTAATTATGGATACTGGATAAAGTGAATTCTGACAATATTTAACAAGTTTTATTTCAAATAACTCTCTGGATGAATTTCTGAAAAGGAAAGTAGAACAAAGCAATTTTTTAGAGGAAGACAGTAAAAGGTTTGGGGTTTTATAATAAAAATATCTAAAATTACTAAAATAACATATGAAATTGCAGGAAACATAATACTGAAAGCTATCTTCTTAACAGATGGCACTCACACCTACTTCACCAATGCTGACCTACATATTTTTTACCTTAACTTGTACTAATATTAATCTTTAATTGAATGTGTTTTTTACAATTTTGCCACCAAGCAATACTTCTAAGGATTGAGGGTTCTTATTCAAGAACATATTTTTAACATTATAAAATACAGAATGCATAAAGGAGGAAAGTTCAGGACATAAAATTGCACTTTTGACATAAAATTGTCTTCTTAAAGGCTGCTCAATATTGAAACTCTATGCACTAAGTTTTCACTCAGCCTTGACTGGCAAACATGACATTTTCAGACATTACAGCATTGTCATAACCCACACTGTCTTCTAGAAAAAAACACACCTGTGCAGTACAGGCAGTTAAAACAGAACCATTGAATTGAATTTCATTATTTTGTTCTACATGTTTAATTGTGAAAAGGTAGAAAAATTAAATGTATGTAGAAAATGAGGAGCTGGAGGAGAAATGCAAAAAAATTTACAGTGAATGGTAATTTAAGTAAAAAACCCCTAAGATTTCCAGATAAAAATGCACTCAATTAATTTCTTCTAAGTTGTTTTTGGGATCACATCATAAAATATGTCAAAAAACCCAAAAATCTTCAGTTTTGTTACACCAAAATAACAAGAACATCACGTTTACATGGAACATCACGTTAAAAATAAATCTGGGAGTGACCAATGGCAGTTGCAAGGATGACATTTGAAGAAGTTGCATTATCAGCATTTGAAGTTTGACAGTCTCCTCTCCTGTACTCAAAAAATAAGAAAATCAGCCCACTGTCTGTTCTAGCAGCAAACAAACAAGGTGGCTGTGGGAGCTGGCAGTGCCCCAGCTCCTATTTCAGACTCTTCTCAAACAAGCTGACTCACCTGACTGCTCACCAGCCCCATGATATCCCTCACTATCATGATCTTCCAGAGTAGGACACTCTCACTAACAGTGAAAATAATAAAGGAGGTGTTGCTGAAACTCTTCCCATATGGTTCCCATGGTCAGAAAGCAAAAAACTGTTCTCTAGGATGATCTTACAATGACAGTTAGGCAGATCACAGTGATGGTGATGATCATTGCTTCAAGTATTAAAGAATAAAACAAAACAAGCAGGATCTCCTGCCACACTCCAGTATCATTTGCATCACAGGAGATGATTTTGGGAATAGATTGTTTGTCATGCTGAATGGGTATTGCACTTTTAAAAGGCAAAAAACCCCCCAAAACAGTACAACACAAAACATTTCATGAGGACCTGGTGCTGTCAGGTGCTGGTCATTTTGGTCAATTGAATTAAAATGCTACTAGAGACACATGACAGTTTGTTTATGAAGTGAATATATAAAAATGCCAATAATTCATGTTTGTGTCAAGCACAAAAAAGTTATTAATTACTTGGAGAAAAAAGGCTGATCTCTGTGCTTGTGGTTTTCTCCTTTTAGCATTTCAGGTTTTTGAACAGGATTTTGAAAATGGGACAAATGCTAGTCACATGTCAGGCTCTGATCAGCATCCAGTGAAAGCTGACTGCATCTTCATGCTTCCCAAAACAGCCACCCTAAAGTGAATTTTATTTAGACCCAAAACTGCAGTAAAAGCTTTCACACCTCACATTTTTCCTTTTACATAAATGATAGCATTTCCAGACACACAAATTTTGACCTATTACCAATTGCCAATCTATTCAGAATTTCACTATTGTTCCCAAAACTGGAAGGAAAATTTGCTTCTACTCCCTATGGCATTCAGCAACCAGTTTTGAAAAGTCTGTCATTTGTTCTTACCGATTGCCCACATAAATCCAGCATACAGTGCTTTAAAATAATTAAAGCTTCCAATAAATGCTGATGCCTTGTGCAGAGGAATCTGACTTTGTATTAATTTTGCCTGGGGACTTCACAAATTGCTCAGAGTTCACATCTCCTTTTTCCAGTCTGAACAACTCAGTTTCTCTGTCTTCCTCCTTGCCCCATTCCCCATGCCTGGGATACTTTTCTAGAGCTAGGTGAGGAAGGACATGGAAAAGCACAAGGCATTTGGAAGTTAAAACCAGCAGCTTAACCACCTTACACAGTAAATCTAAGAAGCTTAAACTCACCAACAAGCGCAGGAATTGTCAAGTTGGATGTTATGCATTAAGCATGAGAAAGTAAATACATGTGACAAATGCATTACTTCCCATGTGAACATAATGATTCTCAGCTAATGTATCTAAATTAAGTCACACATTAGTCATGTCTGAACAGAGCACAGTGACAATTAACATTTTGTACATAAACAACCATTGGGTTTTTTTAAAAAATCCAGAACCACTTTCAGGGATGCTGCAGGCCCGACTTTCCTTCAGCTGAGCAAGCAGAGCGACATTATTTCAACAACATTAATAAGCCTTCCTGTGCCCATGAACAGAAACAGAGAATTTCACAGGTAGCAAATTAAATAAATCAGGTGAACGCACATAGTCCAAACTGAGTGCCACAATTTATCCAAAACCACTAAACAGTCTCCCATTTGATCTTCCCTCTAATATACTGAACCAGAACTTCTTTGCTACTGCTAACTTAAATAAATAAGTAGTAACAATTCACAATAATTTCGGAGTAGTCAAATACAAACACATGCAGTCATATGAATAATTTTGTGACAGCAATAAAATATTCTTTATAAAGGAAAATATGTGTTCATTACCCTGCACTTTCTATCCTCGTTCACTGCAGTCTAATGAGAGGAATTTTACTAATTGTCATTTATGGCAGTAACAGCTTGATGCCATAAGGCCAAAAGGCAATTAAAGGTCACTGCCTATTAGATTACACCAGACTGATGGCAGCACATTTGAAAGCCAAGGCAGAGCCCCTGAGCCCTCACTGCAGAGACTCAGATCTGGACATTTCACTCATCACCTGCATGGCTGGGCCTTCTGAGCTGGCCCCTGCACTCAGATCCATCATCCTGCCCAGGTGGACTGCAGCCTTCCTCTCTACCAAATGCAGTTTTAGTCCATTCCTCAGGCTAAGAACTTCTGCTGCACTTTCCCTGGCAAACCCCATAATTCTTGCTGGTCATAAAACTGTTTGATTTCCATTACCTATCCAAAGTATAGGCATATTGATATTCATATATGCACCTGAAGTAATACTACACCTTGTTGAAGTGTTAATGATCCATTTTTAATCAAGTCTTAATATGCACATTTATTTTTCTATGACAATGCTTTTGTGTTTTAAATGCACATCATGTCAAGTACATTACAGTCAGATTTCTGGGCTATAAGTTAAACGAAATGTGATGCATCATTATGTAACATAAAAAACCCCATGAATTTATCTTCCCACAGGTGACAACTGAATCAGAGAATATTCTGAGTTGGAAGGGGCCCACAGGATCATTGAGTCCAACTCTTCAGTGAATAGCCTGCACAGCACAGCTGGAGCATCCCACACAGAGCCAGACATCCAGGCAAAAGATGGTATCAGTAGTTCCTTATTTCTTACAGGATACTATTAAAAGGGTCTCCCGCTTCAAGCCAAAATCTCATTTCAGAAGCATTTCTCAAATTCTGTGACCCCACAGGGGATGCACTCTGGAGTAGCTGATGATAAACCACAGCCCAAAGAAAGGACTCATGTTGGAGGAAGTGCTGGATGAGTGTCTCCCATGAGAGGGACCCCACACTGGAGCAGGGCAAGAGAGTGAGGAGCCCTTCCCCTGAGGAGAAAAGAGCAGCAGAGGCAGTGTGTGATGATGGGACTACAGCCCTCATTCCCCAGCCCCTGTTCCACTGGGAGAAAGGAAGCAGATTTGGAGGTTGAACCCAGAAAGAAGGGAGGGGTGAAAGGAAAGTGTTTGTTATAAGATCTGGGTTTATTTCTCATTACCCTATATTTGACTGGTAATAATTTCCCTCAGTCAAGACTGTTTTGCCCATGACAGCAATAGCTGAGTGATCTCTCTGTGTCCTTATCTTGACCCATGAGCCTTCCATTGTGTCCTCTCTGCCCCATCAAGCTGAGGGGAATGACCGAGTGGCTTAGGTGGGCACCTGGTGTCCAGCCAGAGTCAACCCACCACACTCCCACTGTGGCACACATTGTGGCAGTCCCCACACTTCTTCACCAGGACTTTGCAAACACAGGCTAGATTGAGATTCACAACTTGCAGGGGAAGCTAGTTGCAGCAGGAGATGCTGAATCATGCCCTTAACAGCTGTTACTTAGCTATCACCACCTCTTAATTAGTGGTTTCTTTTAGATTTCCTCAATAGCTTTATGGCACTGAAAAAAAACCACTAAACAACAAAAAGAGAGAAAAAAACCAGCTCAACAAACAAAAAACCCAGACAATTCAAGATCAAAGCATAAACCATATGTAAAAATGTTAAAGGTGAAGTACAAACTATAATTTGACAAGACAACACAAACAGCCAACTACAGGCATAGAAAATGCTTATTTTATACTACCCTCATGACTAACCAAAAACTGATTGAACTTTTAAGTTCTAGATTTTACAGCCTGTCTCACTCCATACAGTGAAATATCCAATTTCCTTTGGAGTCCCAAAGCTTGAGCTAAACAATGAATGCTTTTTCTATTTCTCTTGAAGTAAAGGTTTTCCATCAAAGGTGCTGGCCAGATGCTGAATAGCATTAAGGGCAAAACCATAAAATACCTTTTCTTAGTGTGCATTTTACTTTGCTAACCCACCTGTTACTAAAATTTTGTCCAGCAGTGGCAAAAATAAAAGCAGGCAGGGAGTGGCACATAACTCATCACAACATGTTAAAAACTACATTAATAGTTTAAATCTTTAGAAGAGAAGAGTTTTAATGTCAATAAAAGTTGGCATTGAAAAAAAAAAATCACACACAATGGGACAGGGCCATTCTCTAGTCCTCCTTGTCCTTCTCATCACCAACACCAAATTCTATTGGTGTCCCTCAAGCAGAAACACACAGTTTTTTTCACTGACACCACAGTGAATACTGCTGCCTCTGGACCATTAATGTAGCTGACAATTTCTATTCTAGCTAATGTAAGAGCCCCCAAGAATTAAAATTATTTCTTTTTGTAGTATTTGACAGCTTATTAGAAGTTCCAAGCAAGTGCTGTGCCAAAGAAAGACTAGTGTCAACATTTTGATTATTCCTTTATTAGACTTCTAAAGCAGATAATAACTTGAGTTTCTTTGATATTTTCTGAAAGCATAATTCCTGCTGTTTAAAATAAACTGCTTTCAAACACATCTGTGGATGGTCATCAAATTGTTCAGGTATTTAAGCACTGGAAGTAAAAACTCCAGGGGACAAACATACATGGGCAAAACTTAAGGGGAAAAAGATAAGGATAATTTTTGCTACTTTACAAGGTAAAGCATCCTGTGAAATCTGGTCTTAGATCAAAAACTTTTCCTTAATAACTTGCTATCCAAAAATGAAGCAGGAGAGCCCCGATCTCCTCCAGGAGATCTGGAGGCAGAAAAGTCATCTCCAGAGAAGGACAGAAGGGAAGAGCAGTGAAAGTCACAGTAAAACACACTGCTGCACTGAAGGCTTCTTAAAGCTTTTGCATATTTTTATTTTATCATCATTTTATCATCAATTTATTTTTATCATTACTCGGATGCTTAGTATTGTTTCTGCAGGTTACCAGACAGCATGTTTTACTCCCTGGGTAACACCTTTTCTCAGAATGTGTTCTTAGGTTTTCTTTCAGAATGTTAATGTTCTTGAAACACCAGTTGATGTGAGAATGTACTTCTATTCTGAAAAGGTCTTGCTATTGTTTGGTCACTATAAAGAATGTGTCTCTCCAACAAACATTTTGTTTGTGAGATACATAAACGTGGTTAAGTTTAAAAAAAACTCATTAAACAAATACTGCAAATGTTACATTTTCATAAAAACACCTCTCTTTATTCATCACTATTGATAATTATGCCTTATCAGGTTTGACCATTTTTTATCCCTCATATACGCTTTGATAAGAAGTGCAACAAAAAAAATCTACAACAGGCAAGCACACAAGGATAAAACAAGATTAAAACACAATGTAACAGAAGTCCACTGATTGAAGTCACTGAACTTTACACGTGTAGCTATATATAAAATTATAAATATAAATATATATATAATATATATAATATAAAAAATTATATTGTTAACATTTTACTCAGTCTTTAAAGTAATCGCTATTCCTCCTTGAGACGTAAATACTTCAATAATCATAATATTTTTCTGCTTAGTAGGAAGCTTCTTCCAACCTAGAGGAACAATGCATTTTCATTTTGTCTTCAAATAGCTGGTGCTACAAGAACCTGCCTTATGAATTAAAACAAGAACATGACCTTTTGTCTGAAGTAAATGTGAGTATAAGGCATATAAACCAGGAATCAGTGAATAAGCAAAAGACACTAGAGGCCAGAGCCATACCTCATTCACTATAATACATGGCCAGATTGGGGGTTCAGTCTCATATCCTCATTACCACTCCAGAGGAGTCCACCAACAACTGCAACCTTCTCTCCCACTCTCCTGAAATTTGCCTGCACACAAAACCTTTGCTGTGGCACTATTGGAAGAGGGGCCCTGAACCTCTACAACTACACAGCTATACAGCTGTTGGTCTTCATTAATTTCTAAGGCCACCTTTGAAACATGACAAATCTCCTGCCTTCTGATGTGTCTGTGTCTTTATTTCTATTCTTCAGCTGGTGGACAAATAAAGAAATTATCAGAGTTTACATATGCAAAGACAGGAAAAATTTATCCCATCTTTTTTCAAAAAGATAAGGCTGGCAGAAGCAAGTGATCAAACTTATACTGAAATACATGGTCTTTTAAACTGAAAGAGATGGTCTTTTAGAGCTATTCTTAAAAGACAACGCAAATTCTTTTGGCTTCTCCAAGCAAAAGAATTATGTACATCACAGGACTGAGTTACAGAAAGGTGCGTGCTTCTGCACAGCAAGCGTGTGACGAAAACATTTTCATGGTAAGAATATGGACCCTCTGCATCACTGTCTGTAAGCAAAATGCAGGATCTCACTGTGAAATCCTCACTGTAATGTCAGTAAGAAGGCAACTTATTCCCATTGCTAAAATGGGAAGGGTGACCCAGCTGATTGTCTCTGGAAAAACCAGACACACAGCATCACTACTTTTCTCTGCATTTAAGCATAAGGAATATAAAGTTTCCATAACAGGAGACAAGACTCACGATCTTCTAAGTTACTTTTGGCTATGCTAATTAGCTATTTCAGCGCTTAAAGTTCATAGTCTCTGTCAAAGTAGGAAGCAGTAACTATTAAAAAGACATGAATTTTCATGTGTGTGACAAACTCTGTCCCTAGTCCAGGGAGAATGGTCTGTCACCTTGGCACCACAGGGCAACAACTTGCCCTAAAAGATGCATTTAAATTAAAAATAATATCATTCTCTATTAATGAAACTGTGCCTGTATATTTGAGCCACCTTTTCGTAATTTCACATGTATGCTTATTTTCTACTGATGTAGAAAATAAGAAAATGCTTATTTTCTACTGAAACAAGTCCTAAAAATTACTTTATTCTGAGATCATATAAAATCAGCAGTCTGCTTGTTTCAAACAGTTCCTCTAAGCATGTGTTTTCTGGTTTAGATCAAAATATCTATGACTAAAACTAAAACATACAAATTATGCTTCCATGAGGTAGGTAACCTGCTCATTCACGCCTCCCATCCACAGATGCCATCCATGACACTCAGATGTAATAGTTTCTTTTGGTCTTAAACAATAACAAAACTAGTTTGTTTCAATAGCAACTAGTAAGACAAGAAGTTAACAAACAAACTGTCTTTTTCTTCCCTTCTTCACTTCTCTTTGAAGGAGATTTACCTATGCTAGTATTCACTGGACAAGTTAGTACAAATATTCATAGCTAATTCCAAAAGAAACACATCTGACAGAAGTGGCTTAAATTTATAGTCATGAGCTTGTACACAAAGAACAGCTAGGGTTGTACCTTAGTTATTTTTGCATTTACAAGCATATGCATGCTAAGATTTGACCTCTTTTTCCTTCAGAGGAAGTACTAATGACATATTTTAACACAGAATTTTGTTCTGTACAAAGAGTTTTTCATATATGACTATTAATAAAGAGCCAGCAGACAACTGCTTGAGCTGCCAATATTCAGCTTAAAAAGTAAAGTTAAATACCTCTCACAAGTGAGATAAAACCAAATAGCCAATGTACATAATATTTGTTCCAAATAACTCAGATTGGAATTTTAGGCTGGCAAAACTAAGAGAAAATACCAACAAAAACCAGAATACAAGAGGATTCCATGAAGTTTCTTTTAAAAAAAACTTATGCGGACTGAGGAATGAGGATCATTTCTTTCACTGTATTTTCCTACATTCAGGAGCAGTAAAAATTAACCCCATATGTCACTGTGAGATGTAATGTATCTCACAAAACAGGGTGTTAGAAAGTATTAATGTATTCCAAGAACATATACCAATAGGACTGTACTATGTCAGTATGAAAACAGAAATATTATTATTAAGATAAAACCTAATTCTCATTTCAGTCTTCTGCTACCACATTAGAGGAGCAATGAAAAATTCCCTTTTTGTAACTGTTAAAATTGTCAGTTTTGTATCCCTGTAAATCTACCACCCTTGCTTTCAGCTCCTCTCAAAGTTGCCTTCCAATGGGGAATGCTAGAAAGACTAGGAAAAGCAAATAAGGTCTTGACCAGTTTTTCATAGGTTTCCTGCATGAATCCGTATGAAGTCACAAATGTATCTGTACTACAGGAACCCCCTTTGTAAATAAAATTGCCACATGTTGCACACTGGGGTGAGGCAGGCCTGTGTCCATTTCTGCCAGGTATAGAAATGTTTTGAAAGTCATTAGGCAATCACAAAACTTTGGTTTGCTACTTAAACACATAACTTCTCCACTCTATCAGCAAACTGTTTTGTAAGAGTGTTGATAAATTCTGCTATCTTCATAGGTAAAAGGATCCTATAGCAACTGGGCACCTCCCATTGGAGCAGTAAGGCAGTACCTACCAACAGGAATAACCAAGTTAAAGTATTTTCCACTTCTTGCTCTCCTCCACTGACACTTTTTCAGCTTCTAATTTAGAGAAACTGAAAACATACATGGTTTTAAATGTGCTATAAATCCTTGTGCCTGCTCTGTACTTCAGTTCTCATGACTCACCTCCAGCTCTCTGGAGGAAAGCAAGTTCCTACTGGGCATCACAGAGCTAGTGTTACCTTTTACACGCTCATAAGAGGAACAGAGATTCAGCCTAAAAATTCACCAAGCTCAAAGCAGTGATTAAGCCTACACAAGCACAGGTGCAAGTACAATAAGAAATCACTGCAAACAGCGGTGCTATGTTCTGGTTTACAAGTATAAAATCCATGTAAGTCTATCAAAAAAGATTTTAAAAACATTAGTTTATATATAGGACTGTAAGAACTGCACAGTTCAGAACATCCAGCCATTCAAAACTGCAACCAAATATGCAAATTACATGCATGTAAGACCTACAAGATCCTAACTGTCCTATTGTGCTCTAAAATACCAATTTAGTCCGTACATGTTTAAAAGGACAAGAATATATATATTTATACATGCGCAGAGATACAAACATAAAAAAGTTGAAATGCAGCACAAGCAGCTAGCCAGGAAGTTCAAACTCATTAGCAATGTCTCTACACCAAAAGAGACATTGTTAAGTATTCAGAATGCATTGTGACTACATTTACATACTATTAGAGAAGATAAAATGCCACAAGTGCCAGGACTGGAAATAAGACTCAGGACAGAATTTTACCCGAATGCTAAATCTCACAGTTAGTGAGCACTCCGGCAAAAAAACCCCACCAGCAGGACAAGAAGCTTTCCAGTGTCACTGATAACATAATCTCAGCCTTGTCAAAGTCCGATATTTGGCTGTAGTCTAGAGAGAACATTTCAGAATGAGACACAAACCAGAGTCCAATGGTGGAGTGGGTGAGAGTCCCCATTCCAGACTCAGTGGGTGATCAGTGGAAAACCAAAAGCCTTAGACTGAAACACAGCACAACCCAGCAAATGGTATTTTTCCCCCATTTCCCTCAAAAGGAACACAGCTTTGAGGTATTTTTCAACTAATACCCTTGTCTCAGCAGAATAAGAGGTTACATTAGCACACTTTCAGGTTTACCTATTCTCTTTCCTTCCTTCTATTCTTCTAGACTTCCAATTAAGTACGTCTTTTCCCAAAAGGGGACTGAACTGCAGCCTCTTTGCAACTCTACCATCATCCTCTCCCACTCTCCATTGACTGAGTGGTTTTTCATACCAAGAAACGTCTTACTCAGCTTCTTTGATCATGCCTTCTCTAGGCTAAAACATGCTCCAAAACAATTTAACCTCTGCCTTCCCAGACATGACAGAAGGAAGAGTGACTTACAGTAAGTGGGTAGGATCACTGCCACCAGGAAGAATCCAAAGCTCTTCTCTTACAGAAGTGAAAGTATGAGCAATTCCATTAGGCAAGATGTGGCAAGCTCACATGAGTCTTGGGTTGGGTCTGAAAAACAAACCAAAAAAGAAAAAATATCAGATGAGAAATAAAACTTCCTGCTGCACTGTCCTTTCGCACCTGGAAAGCAGAAGAGAGGTAGGAAGTAGAATATATGAGTATCTGAGAATTTTTCAACCTTGTTTTTTGTGCATTCTCCTCTCCCAAAATATCTCCCCAAAATACAGCATGTACAGGTGACATTTTTTTCTGAAAGATATGCATTAGAAATTCAGGTTGGCCACATTCTCCTATGTAACTAAGCAATTTGAGTTTTAGCCTACTAATACTCAGTGAGAGCAATGCATTTTGTAACAGAAACCTTTCTTGCTCCAGATATCCAGAACTCTGCAGAAGTGTGTAACTCCACTGAGGCTGTGGGGAAGCCACCCAAACATCTTGTCAGCACAAAAAGAAGAATCCTGCGCAGAAACAGATGCCGTAGTGCTACTCTTTGACAAACTTGTATCATTAGTCAGCCATTGCTTGGAAGCAACTAACATGGGCTTTTGACATTTAGTCAAATGCACATTTTGTAAAGACCATCCAATTTTACAGTTTTAGCAGCCTGCAGGACTTTTCTGTACAATGTGAACACTACCAAACAGAAATTGCTTATGATGAAATTGAACGTGCTCCTTTTGAGCTAAAAAGGAACAATGGTTTAGTCCACCTTTAAATTCATGGACTGCATAGTCCTTCATCCCAATTATTACATTTGAATTTCTACTGTACTGAGTCAGTTCCCATATCAGCTTGATGATAAATTTTCCTGAAGTCTACAATCAAACATCCCCAGACAAATCAGTGTCTGAGTCCCACATATTGTTTGTAAAAACCAGCACATTGTTAAGCTTTCTCCAGAGCTCCGAGGCTTTCCTGATATTTTTTCAAAATCAATATGAGAAACAGAATTCTTCATTCCACAAATTACTTGTGATAATAGTTTTGAATTTAGATTACTGTTACAATTTACCTTTTTCTTAGCTATTATTTCTACATACTGTCATAGAATACAGCTTTAATTCAGTAAAGAAACTAAATTCTTCTGCATTTCTTGAATTGACACTGCTTCCCTCATTTAATATTATCCTTATAGTGTTAGCATATTTTCCAAGGCAAAATAAAATTCTGTTTCCTGTTTTCAACTCAGAGTATTGAGCTATACTTTTGCCTTCTCCTGTCAGCTCTCTACATTTAACATCTCCTCATTTCACATCTAAAGCAATTTCTTGCTTCTTCTATATCAATTCCTAAAAATGCCACCGTCCCCATCTGGTTTGCAGCTTAAACATCTGTGATTTAATTTTAGGATAATACATGAACTTGTGCATTTTTAATCATCTAAGTATTATTAAGGGTGGAGGTTTTTTAAACTAGAGTAAGAAAGGACATTTGATGTGTTAACTTCGATATTTTTGATTACTCTAAGGTTCTTTCATTGTACTGCCTTTTAAGATTAGAGTCCTAAAATAGCTATTAATATAAGAGCTTATTGACATTTTTAGCCTGTAGGAACATGCAATGGGCAGAGGCAGCTGAAATAACATATTTGAGCGATGAACCAGCTTTATGATTTTATTACTCAGACTTTCCCAAATCTATGGCTGGCATTTTTCCCAGTAACTCAAAAATTAAGCTGTTCTACATTTGAAACTTCCTACTAATCATATATTAAAAACTTCGCATGGTTAAGGCAACAGAATAACTTTATAAAAAGCCTTTGAAAAAAACCCAACAAGCTAGTTCTGAAAAACTTGTACCTTTGATTCTCTGTGCTATTTGCATGAACAACATAAAAAAAAAAAACAGGGTAAAAATTTATCTGACATAGGTTACAAAGAACTGTGTCAGTTATTAGGAGTATATTACATATCATATTGAAGTAAAAGGCACCCTAAAGAAAAGAACCCTAAAGGAAAGTGACAAATATAAGGAGAAATAACCTAAGCATCCTTCACTGGGCACTTTAGGCCATCAGCAGTTCAGGAAGCCAATGCTTGTACCAACCCCTTAGTCACCCCATAAAGACAAGTGATGCCTTTGTTGTTCCGCAATCTTTCCACATTTTTGCACAGACATCAAGTTTTCCTCCTTTCAGAAAGGGGAAATTTCCCCCACAATTTGCTGGTCCGAAAAAGGCTCCATGGTCCTCCTTGGTCCCCAGACCACTGTACTCAAGAGATCTCTCCTGATCAGTGAGCATAAAAAAAGCACTCAAATTATTTTGTTTCTGAGTATTTTGCAACACAGGTACACAATTTCTAAAATCATCTGGGAAATCCAGATCAGCTTAACGGCACTGTTGATTGATTTATAAATTTTTTTGTGTCCGTGTAATAATAATGCAATCCACAGTTGTACAGATACAGTCACAAACATTAGACCAGAAAAATTCTAAAGCCTGATGCACTGGAATAGAAGGATAAACTGAACAATAAATATATCTCGCAGTGCATGACTACAGCTCATGCGAGCATCATAGAGGGACGTTCATTTAATGCAAAACTGAGAAAATTAATTATTTGGCACAAAAGAAAAAAAAAAAAATGAACATGCAATAGCTGACCTTTTAACAACTCTGCAGCAATTAATTAAGCTGTTTTGTACTGTATGAGTCCTAAGGAAGCTACACATTTCTAACTACTTCCAGAAGTGCCTACTAGGAGTGTAAAAAAGACTCAGTCTGGCAATACAGTGCAATTTGGTTAAGTCTGCATCAAGCAGAACTGGGCCCTTGGGGAGGAACCAGCCAATTCTCTCCCTTCTCAGAGTTAGCCATTTATTCCCACAGCAAGTAGTACTAAAGCCGGTAGCAACATGACTACGGAGTGAAATTAGAGTGGAAAATTAATCCAGTTAATAACTAAAGAGGGAAAAAAGCCAAATTCTTAGCCACACTGGTTGCAGAATCACTTCACTGCACCAGCATGCTGCAATCATAAAGATGATGAAAAGAGCAAACCAGGCATCTGCTGACTGGAGGGTAGAGCAAAACTACCTCTTTCAAAAGCAACATGGTACTACTGAAAAATGGAAGCAGGAACAAAGTGGGAACAGTAGGAAAGCAAATAACTTCTCCAAAACAACCTGCACCAGACACACCTTCTAAAATGCAGAATTTAATGAACGTAAGCAAAAGTTTAATGCCAAGTCTGACTGAAACCAAACGTTAAAATCTTACAGTTTGCCTGATGGATAAGCTAGTCTCAAGTGTCATTATACAGTGCTAGCTTTAATTGCTCCCAGCTAAATATAGCTTTCAGAATTTAATAGCTCCCCCTCAGCTTTTCTGTCTTTCAAGGAGGGAAAATTCTTCTCATTAGAAAATGCACACAGGCATACACAGTGGCATGTAACCACAGCGAGGCAGGAAGCAAACCATTAAGATGATTACATTAGCCTCCAACACTCATTCAGAACTCCTGTTCTTCAAGAGACCAAATGTCTCCCTGTTCCACCACTCTGGTTCCAGTTACAGCAGATGATGGAAGCACACATACCTTTTCCAACTAAGCCATTTTGCTGCTTTATTGGCAGACTGTAAATCTTGCTTGCCCTGTGCTTCCAGTCAAAGATATTGTCTTTGCCAGCAAGCTGCTGTGGTGCCCACAAACTTCTTCCTGTGCCACCTTGCCACAGAGCAGGAAGGGGAGCAAGGCTACACACACTCACACAGCCTGCCCCTTCACTGCAGCCACTGTACTGGCACAACATACACGAGGGGGTTCAAAATCTGCTGGAGCAGCTGAGACTGCAGCACTGTGATAAAGGCATGAAACAAATTCTCTCTTCTGCCTTCTAATACCCAATAAAGATTTCAAAAAACATAATGAGAAGTTCTATACAGCCAGCTTCATTTTCCTCTCTCCAAGCTGATAACGGGTTTCACTCAGAAAATTTGGCTGACAGCTAGAAATGTGTTCTACAAATTCAGCACTTCTGTTCACCTTCATTTTAGAGGTCATTATGCAATTAAAGCACTCACAGTTTTTCTACAATCCATGGAGTTAAATTAAAAGTAACCACACTGCTGCAATGACAAGTCTTCCCACCTTCCCTCAGGCCACAGTTCCAAACTTTATTCTCTCCCCTCCAAACCATCCTCTGACTGTCTATTTTCTCTCTGGTTTCATCCATCCTCTTCTCCTTTACTGAGTGGGGAAAAGAAGAATAATGCTATTTATGGAAAATAAAGAATTTATCAGACCATATGAATCACCAAATGCCACATTACCTGGCCCTTCAGTTCAGCTGTAAAATTCCAGGACCGCCAGTGTTAGAGCTGTGCAAGCACTTTAGGAACATGGCCTGGAGGGCTGCCAAGAAGTACCTGCTACACAAGACCAAAGGTAGAATGCCACTGATTTTCTGCCCTCTGACCTACCATTTCTGAGGTGCAGACCCGCTGAATAAACAGGTTAAAGGAACTGTTTGCTGCTTAAGAGAGGTTTTTAAGCGAGCCTCCTGACGGGCCCTGTTCTGCATTGGGACATCTGTGCTAGCTGAGCTGCTCCAGAACAGAATGACTCCCTGCTTGTCAGCACAGGAGCAGACTTTGTTTACCAACTTCTGATAAAGCACAAAATCACAACACTCATTCCCATTGTCTTTCTGAAGTAATGAATCAAAGTGTGGATAAATAGCATCAAAAATAGGGATGAGTACTGGAGGAACTTTGTGTACTAGATCAAGTTACTCTTTCAGAACGCATTTTTATTTTA
Source organism: Petroica traversi (assembly GCA_025920805.1). Lineage (NCBI taxonomy): Eukaryota > Metazoa > Chordata > Aves > Passeriformes > Petroicidae > Petroica > Petroica traversi. The sequence goes on along the minus strand of JAHLSL010000044.1, from coordinate 13,053,405 downwards.
AAACTCTGCCAATCACAACAGACTATTTAGAACAAATGAAGGTTAAAAAAAAATCTGCAAAGTGTACAATACAACATGCATGCACTATGGATAAATACAGTCTTACAGCTATGTGTTAGCTGTCCTGAATCAGAGCTCAGAGCCCCAGAGCTCCACAGGGCTCTTCTGAGCCGAGCAGTTCTGCTCTCAGGCAGCAGCAGCCAGGCAGAGGCAGGGCAGGCAGCCCCGAGCACCAAACAGCCTCTCCCCACATCTGAAATCACCACGTGAGCTGCCGTGAGTAGAGTCACACAGCAGAAAACGCCACACAAGCGAAAGAAGGGAGGAACAGTGGAGATCAGCCAACACCACTGCAGCATCAAACCGGAAAGAAAGCACCCGGCTACGGTGGACAGTCACATAATGCTTCTAAATCTGGATCTGGGGATTAGCAGGAGAGAAAAGAAAGCAGAAAAAGGTAATTTGTTTTCTTCTTATCCATAATACTGAAGAGATTTTGCCCTCCTCTCCAAAATTAGAACATCTACAGTGTAACTCCTTCCCCTCTTAATAGTCACGTGTATATAAAGAAACCCACAAAAAAAAAAAAAAGCATTATCAGCCTCAGGTCAGGACAATTGTGGCCTACATACTCACAAACTGTCATGAAAGCATTAATTCAAAAGCAATTATGTTAAAACAACAAGATCCATCAGAGTAAATATATAACATCCACCAGAATAAATAAATACCATCCTGCAAAACCTTCAATTTTTTTTCACAGTAAATTTATTCAGGGACATTTTCTGGAACAAAAAAAAAAAATTAAAAAAAAAATCAAATAGATGTGACCAGTCAAGATGTCTAATTCTAGAATCTATTTAGTATACCAGATGTTTTTCTCTACATCTGATGACCTGCAAATCTGCCTTAGCTCTAGCAATAGCTGCTGATAAACCTTGGCAACAGCTACTACTGCATTTGTTACTGAAAAAAAATGACATATAAATATTTTCAGTTAATTATTAATATTCACTTACAACTTGAGGGTTTTTTATATTGATAAAATATATGAAGTCACATTTAAGTGAACTGTTTCACATATATTGGCTTTCCCCTTTTTCCTTGCACTTTATGTATTTCCCTGCTGATTTGAGCCTCTATTCTATCTGGATGTTCAAGGTTACGTAAAGAGAGGGGACAGACTCTAGAGATTATTTATATGGCAGGACTTCAAACAATTGATCCAGCTATATCTCAAGTGACTTGATAAAGAGGCATTAAAATAATGAGGAGGGAGAAAAATGGGTGAAACATTACAGCATTTCAGAGTCACTCAGCAGGACTCTCCTGCTCAAGGACTCTCAATTATAAGGACACTGACTAAGACGGACAAGGTGACACACCCAGGGAAGCAGTGACAGATGAAAGTGAGAAGTGAGAGCTGTTGGGCACCCTCCCATCCAACCTCCATGCACAAAGTAAAGGAAAATGAGAATGTGACCAAGAAGGACTCTTATCTCTGTTTGATAAAGGGCTGAAAGTCCTAGCACAGATTAGAGCAGGGTTCAGGCAGACAAGCAGTCTGCCTGGGTAAGCAGGCATAACGAGATAAAACATTCTAAAGTATCTGTGTACTTACAAAAAAGAGGCCTCGACTACAAAACAAATGCACCTGAATTAAATATAAGATTAAATATCATAGGGGCAACAGCATCTTAGTGGCTATAAAAAATATTGAAATCCACACACTATTCAAGAAAAAGGCCATAGAGGTAGGGATGTTTCAAATATACACCACTTAAAATTGTGATAGATTTTTAAAAAACACCCCAAGCACACCACGGCAAAATAACTAATAGAATCTGATTGAGTAAAAAAAAAAAAAAAAAATCCAAAAAACACCAAACACCATATCAAAACCAACCACACTTTAAAAGGACAGCCTTGCTCAGAGTATGTGGTAGGTTCAAAGAAACCAGCCTTGCTATAGACTTTATTTTATGAGAACGAAAAATATCCCAGTGAGTTGGGAGATTAACTTCTGACTCATATGAAGTTTAAGTAGTCAGGTAGACCGAGGAGTTCACACTCTCTAAATGAAAATGCTGAGTTGCTGCTTCATTAAATGTGCATAAACAAATCTGGAAATGCCTCATGGGATGCAGCATGCAGCAGATAACTTAGATGAAATAGGCCCCACTATTTAAATGCTTCACTACACCTCTCAAAAGGCAGAGAAGTTGATTAAAGAAGTTGCACCTCAGATGTTAAAGTACAGGAATAAAGTTATAGCTTAAAAAAATTGTTTTAAAAGTAACAAAAACCAAAATTCTTCAACAACTCACAGAAACCACTTGAAGTAGTAACCTGGAAGTGAAAATTTCTTAGTAAAGAAACAAAGATACTATGTCTGCTATGAAACAGACCTGGAAACTAGCAAAACCAGCATGGAATTAAAAGTAACATCTTCCTTAGCATGTACGAAGAAAAACAGATGAAACCACTATAGGTTTCTTCAAAAATAAAAGGCAGATTAAATTGAATATAGAGTTGCAAATAAAACTTTTGTGTATTCTCAAGCTATTGTGTCTACTTCACCTCTAGCCAATAAAAATATTTAAAACCGATAATCTACATTTCTAAAGCAGACAAAAAAAAAAAACTAACCACAGTTGGAGATACTCTATGATGGCAGGACAGCAAACAGAACACCTTTCTCTAAAGTTGATGCTGAGGGGGAAAAAAATCAAAAAGAAATCAGCCCTGCTACAGTCAATAGTAACAGAGTAACTTTTTACAAAAAATTAAAAACAGACACGAGAAATCTTAGATCTCATCTGGACTTGACAACAGCTGCATTAAAAAAAAAGTTGGTAATGATCTTATTTGGTAGAAGAACTGCAAAGTGACTGACTAGCCACAGACAATTAAAAATTACCAAGCTGGACACAGATCACCAGAAGAAGTTGCCAAGGGACTCGTTTTATTTAACAGTCCTACTACTGGCAAGGGAATTGAGGTGTGAACTAAAAGTTGCTGCTGACAAAAAGAATAGAGGCACATCTGATTCACTGAACAATTAGGACACCAGGTGAGAGGAGCCACCTGAACAGAAGCAGTGACAGGGAATGCAGTTCATCAGCCCTGGAGGCAAGGTCAGGATCCAAGGAGTGAGATAAGCAGAAGTTCTGCTGTGACAGTGGGAAGTGCCCAAGGAGAGGAAGGTGCTCACGTGCATTGAATACATGTCTGATCAACCCACCACCAAACTGATGAATATAGGAAAAGAGAAAAAAGCTACCCATTACATAAATTAAGGCATTTTCTACAGAGCCACATAGGGAAGCACCGAAAAAGGCACTGCCAGTATCTAATCTGGTCAGGAAGTTTAAAAATAGCAGCTAAGACACAGGTGAGATATATGTAAGTTTATGCAAGGAAGAGCGACAGCAGAATATTGTCCTGAAATGAATACCATAAGCATACCTAATCAGGCATATCACAAGATTCCCTGCATCTCTTCAAGTCTAAATGCAAGCCTCCTAACCTGACTGGGGGAAAGAGAGTCTCCCCTACATGAACAGAGAGAAAACCGCTTTACGAAGGTTGCAAATGCTCGAATAAATACTGAGAGAAGACACCAATTTTATCCAGCTAGACACACAAACTGGTTGTGGGTACTGTTAGCCTGGAATAAAGTTTTAGTCCAAACATGTTAGCTCTGAAATGATTTCTTAATGAGACAAGACTCATTAACTCATTTGACTACTTTAAGATGATGCTTGGGAACTTTACAAAAGGGAACACACAAATGCATTGACTGCAACAAATGCTGAACATGATAATCCAGGAACTCTCTTCTAGTGTATTATGTGTCAGTGCAGCCACCTTCAGCAAGGAAGTCTTTATATACCACTGGCCAATGTTATTATCACTGATTTAATCTGGGCTGCAAACTGACCTTGCCTTAATACTCTTAGGTTTCCATTAATAAAAAGAAATTACTTCAGCTTTACTCTCTTACATGTGTTTCTTCTGTGCAAAGTTTTCGTGTGGGTTCTTTATGGGTTCTTTTTAAGGAATATAATTTTTAAAAGCAGCAGACTAAGGAAATGGTAAGTTTATGTTTTAAATCTACGTTTATGCTACCAGTCATAGGCAGCTTCAATTACATCAATTCTGAAAATGAAAGTTATTCATATTTTCTTCTTGATTTGATGCCAATGCTTTGCATGTCCTTGCCTTTTCAAAGACAGAGTCCCCAGAGTTCTGGGACTCAGACACAGAGAAACAAGCACTTCAGAATCTCAATGCAAGGAGGAAGCAAGAGATCAGAACAATTCCCTTCTTCAAAGTCAATCCGAGCACAAATCTAACCCATCTATGCCTTGCAATTTCTGTTTGCACTCCTCCTACACTTCACAAAGCATTTTTGCATGCAAATATGTCAGTGGCATTCAAAGACTGGGCAAAACAGCTTCGTAAGATTACTTGGCTGTTTTTACTCAAAACACCCTCATGATTTTCAAGGGCCAAAAAATCCACAAGGAAATAAAAAAGCAGTTAGGAAAACCACAATAAAAAGAGAAGAATTTAAGTTTTGTACATTAATATATAAGGAAAAAAAAAATCCTGTTTTACTGCCCTCCATCCCTAGTTCCATTACCAAATACGACCCTTCCTCTCAGCTATAAGTGCATTATGCTGGGCTAATACAGAAGAGACTATTTGATCAATAAATTAATGTACAACAAATGCACAGCCTATACCATCTGTCTTCTTACCATCACAAGGTAGATCAATTAGCAATGCACTTGCAGAATCTTGAGCAGTGATATTAAGTAAGAAAATCCCTCAAGAATCCTAGTTCTGCAAGATGTGAGTGCTGGGAGACAGGCCATAGTGAGAAAGGCATTGCAACTTTCTCATAGTCAAGAGACAAATTTTTTTTTTCTTTTTAGTTTGGAACATAAAATTCACTTAGCAGCAACCAAAGGTGATCCTTTTGTAGAAGGGCTGTGGAGACTGACCTACTATTTAAAATTGAGCAAACAACTCTCATCCTGCACTGAACAGAGGGTGTGTTTATGCCAACCATGCATTCTAGTCATATTAAAGTAAATAATGCAAACTCACTTGACAAGGAATGTTTGGTAGGTCAGTGTGAACTGTCATGTCTGGAATGCCAAGACTGAAATGGTATCCACAGTGAGGAAAACACCAATGTTTTCAAAAGCTGAACTGTGCCCCAGAAACCAAGATTTCCCAAGCTTCTTCAAGTAGGAAGCTGTTGTCTCCCAAAGTGAGAACAGTCACTTGATGTCACTGAGATACAGCCACTGTTCTACCACTGAATTACTATGAAAATAAGAAAACCACTTCTTTAAAAACACTGGCTGACAATACAGCCAGAAATAAATGGGAAGTTACATTTTCCCTGCTCATCATATCAAAGTAATCAATTAGGACAAAAAGCAGATTATTAAACTTCTCAGGTAAAAACAATTACTTGGATGCATTTAAAAATATTCAATGGTGTCCCATTACCCGAAAGTTGATCTTTTAAAATGTAATATTACCTGCAAGGGATCTTCAGTACACCAAGAACTGCACACACATGACATGGCAGAAGAAAGTGATATTGTATACTTAAGTGTTCCAGTAATAAAGGAAAAAATAGAATTTATAAATCACACTTAACAAATATGCCATTTTGTCAAAGTCTGACACTACTTTGTTTTTTCTTCTTTCAAAAACAAGCAAACAAGCAGCAGCATCAGGGAAAGTGTTATCCTGGCAATTGCTCTGCTGTTGATTTTCAAGTGCAAGTGCTGAACTTCAAGTACTAAAGTACAATATAATATTATACACAGGAAAATAAGCTGTCCAATTGTGTCCATGTGTGGAGAAAAGACTATGATTCAGCCATCCTGTGGAAAATTCTAACTGCTTATCTCTGAATCTGAAGTTCCATATTTATTCAGTAAGTGAAAAAAACATTATTTCAGCAATGCATTTGTATTCTTGTTCTAAGAAATAGGATGTTAAAAAAGCTTGTTTCAACAAAACAAACTGGATATCAGATAAAAGGCAAGAACTTTCTTTATCCACAGTAGCACTTCCCTACCTCAGCAAGTTCTCCTTCCTCAACAATTTGATACTCTCTAAGCACTGAGAGATATTTAATAAATTATCCTTAGTTTTATAAGGTTTATAAAGTTATCATAATTTCGAGTGCTTCTGGTTTAATATCTTACAGTTGAAATTGGTGGGTTTGAAAGTCAATCAGAAATCTGCAAGTGAACTCACTGACAACGTTTTTTTTTTAACAACAGGAAAGAATGAATGTGTTTTATACTTCCTGAATTTCAGCAGCTGTGGCAGTAGCGTAAGAACTATGAATTGTTAACTTCCTAGTTAGGTCACTCAGTAAAACAATATCAGTACCATTCAGTTAAGGAAGACAAGAATCAATCATAATGCTTTGGCTCAATTTTTTTGGCACAGAAATTTTCCTGGAATCTAAACCCAGCTGGCTGCCTTCTCAGCCTAGAAGTGGTACAGATACCACAGTGTAGACAAATGAGGGTCCATGATACATCTTTGTTGTCCATCATTCTAGTCACTAAACATTATTGCTGACACTAGTAAGAGGACACCTACTGAATTCACATCTTAAAAACCAGTGTCTTTCATGCCAAGATCTGACAGAGTCCTGTAGATCAGCACCTAAACTCTTTTCCTTCCATTGTTTGATCTTAATCAGAAAGCAAACGAGAAATATTAACTCTTCTTTCCTAACATGGTTGTTACTAGAGTTCAATAAGAGGACAAGATTTAGCCTAGATCTTCATGTACATCTTACTGTTATTTGACTTTAGTACCACGAAAATGAGAAAACCCCAGTAGTTCTAGCTCTTTCTAAAACTCAAATTCTCTCAGACAGATACCACCAATCCTCCATAAGAAGCCTACTCCAACAATGGGTGCACCCTGTTTTATGAGAGCTGACCTGTATCCCAACCCCAAAGTTGCTTATTGACTTCGTTAAATGCCAGGCAAGGCCAGAAGAAACCACCAAGACTCTGGCTGGCTTTCCAAAATTAATTTGTTCATCTAAGATTCTGAAGAGCAGAACTGCACTATACTAAGCTTCAAAATACCCTAGTAAAATTATCATGGGTTCAAGTTGGAAGGGACCCCTGAGTTGGAGGGCATCTGGTCTAACTCCCCACTCAAAGAGAATCACCTGGAACAGGTTATCCAGGACCACATACAGACAGCTTTTGAGTATCTTCAAGGAGGGAGACTCCATCTTCTCTGGGCAATCTGTGTCAGTGCTCAGCCACCCTCCCAGTGAAGGAAAAACTTTTGATGTTCAGATGGAACCTCCCCTGTTTAGGTTGGGCATCTGCCCATTGTCTCTAGTCCTCTCATGTATCTTAAGAAGTGATAAAAGCATTATCAGAACTCAGAGTACCAGAAATCAGCAGCATTATCCTTTAAGGAAACTAAACATGGCTGTTCAGTTAATCCTATTTAACAGTAACAGCAAGTAGTGGAGGCCTGACAAGTTCCCAGGGTAGACCATAGAGTCCTATTAGCTACTCCTATTAGGAAAAAAAAAAAACTTAGGGAGAAGTTTTCTCTTTAGGCGTAGTCTTAACACCTTTCCCTTATTTATTTTTTTTGTTTCCTTATTCCAATATTGCTTATTTAAAAAGCAAGTACATTCAATCTTTCAGCAAAAATGTCAGCTGCAAATAGAATGCACCCGATGCATTCTAGGTGGCCTACCTTGTTTTGAGGTGGTGAAGTCATGGCTGAAAAGATGGAGCTGCTACCTCAATGGCTGCACAGCTCCCATGAGCTGAGAGCTCACGTGTCTCTGTGCTGCACAGACACAGATACATCCAGCTGAGGGGGAAAACCCTGCACAGCCACCCAACTGCAGAGAGGCATCTCTCAGCAAGTACCAGCCTGCCTTCCTCTGGCAAGCAGCAAGGTATCAGGGAGTGAACCTGAGAAAGCTACCACAAAGTCCTAACCACAGTCCTCTTAAACTAGCAGAGACTCAGTAGCCCACTCCTTTGGAGCTCCCTTCATCTGGTCCCAGATTCACAGACAATAATCCCTTGCCTATCTTCAGGATTGCTGCTGCCACTGATGATTTACACATTGTTATTTTAAATCAGTCAAGCACTACCACAGGAGATGAACAGACACTTGCTGTTTCTTTTTTTAAGGTGTTCGAGACTGTCAGTGGCTGAATCACGCTCATAGTGAAACTTCCTCCCTTCCTCCCATTATAAATTAGTTAAATTCAGATTTTGTGCTGTCAAAGCTTTGTGTAGGGAATCTCAGCACTCGTATTTGTCACAAGCAGGAGATACTGAAAAGTGATAGAATCATTCACTCTCCTTCAGAATACAGTGTTTTATCAGACTATTAAATAAACTTCTTTCTGGCAGTGCAGTTACAGCAAATGTAGTCTCAGCTGCCATGTATGAGCAAGATGCATTCCACATCACAGTCAGGGCAGATGCCACGGTTATGCCTCACAGCCTGAGCTAGCACCAGAACCTTTTTGAAAATAACACTTAGCAAGCCTGGTCTCAAAGTCATATGTTGTCACTGCAGACAGGACCAAAAAAGTTCTGCAAAAATAAGAATTGTATATTTCACTTCGGCAACTATGCGCATGAAGTAACTCTATCCCTCCTCAAGGCTATTTTTGTAGGCACACTGACAAAGCAATTATGTTGGAGAAGAGGGAGACATTGCAACAAAATGTTTTTAACATGCGTGACTGGCAAGATGGAAGAAAGTAGTACCAGAGACCTATATCCTACCCTGCTCACATGAAAACTTCAAGGGCAGGACTTAACCTTCTGTAACAAGCAGAATTAACAGCGACACAGATGGGCTTGTGCACTGAGAAGGATAAAGTCTCCTGCACACATGGTTCTTTCACTGATTGCCAGGCTGTACAGAAATTGTCTCTTCAGGGGTTTCAGCTACTCTCTGGGCAGAGAATACATGTGAGGCAAATTGAGTATATTCACACAGCTGCTCCTTATCAGAACCATTAACACCAGGAGCTTCATTCATTTTCACCAATAACTATATGAAAGTGGAACAGACTAAAATTGGAACATTAAAAAAGCATTCACTGTGAATAGGAAAAGCCTCCAGAATCACACGAATAAGTGGCATCAGATAAGAGAGAAGTGACCTAAAAGTGACCTAAGCAGCTGGCACAGGAGATAGGAGATTACAGTTGGGATAACAAACTCTTTGCAGTATCATCATGCACAATAATAAAACAACTGCATGCAATTAAAATGGGAGAAAAGTATGACTACATTCAGTAAGTGAAACATTCCAGATTTCTACACTGAAAACACTCAGAGGATACATAGAATGGCCAGAAAGCCCAATACTTCATTTTTTCCCTAATGATAATAAAAAAGTCATTACTGAAATTCAAAAGATACCACTACAGCAAACAAAGAATAGGTAGAAACACTTACAAACAAGGATGAGTTTCTCACCTTTACTACTTTGTATTGTAACTGTCTTTGTTCTAAATACAACAATTATATACAAGTGCTGCATGATAACTGTAGCACCACAGACTACCACGGTTTTGCTGTGATTTTTTCTGGTTTAAGTTCAACCAGCATGTAGGCAAAACCTGAAGATGACTTAAAAAGTTGCTAATATGTAAAGATGAATCAAAAGAAAAGCATTCTTAATTCTCAATCTATGCATTACATTGGAAAGCAGAGGAAAGGGAGATTTGTTTGCACACCCATGTTAATATAAGTGCCAAAGAAAACGTTCAGACGGAAATAATTAAGTGTTGACATGGCAGCGGCTGTGTTTGCCAACCGAAATATGATTCAGGCATCAAACTCCCACAACTTAAAGACTAGAGAGGAAATGTTCAGTTCAAGAACTTGCAGTTTAACAACTGGACTTGGAAGTGAGAAATCTAAAAACACAGATATAGACACATCTCATAGCTGGACAAGAAATGCAGAGCTTGCCTAGTATGCTTTTCAATTACTTCAAAGGAAGAGTTTTCCCATTCAGTCTAAACTGTTTCAAAACTGAAAAACAACCGAGACACATAAAGCATGCTATCTGCAGCTTTCCTCCTGTGACTTACCAGATGCTATTAGGCAGCCACTATCTTTATGTCAGGATGTCTGTCTCACAGCCAGATGTACAATTATTTAGTTTAGAGATATCTCTAAGAGCTAGATGCACATAGCAACTCTCAATGCACCACTTCAGCTTAGGGCTAAGCGGTCAGTGAAAGTCAGTTCTCTCTCTTTTATTTGTTCCTTCTGTTGCACATAACAGGGATTCCTGTCAAGTCTTGCTTATCAGTATGTGTTTTCCACCATTCCAGAGGCATGTCTAGAATAGCCTGCATCCAAAGACTGAGAATCATTAGCAAATAGCAAACAGGCGTTGCAAAAACTGCTCAGCACCTGCCAGATTGAAAGCAGCTCAACTCTCTTTTCTTTCATGGTTAACATCATGGAGTGCCCAGACACTGAAATAGGATTAGACCCTGCTGTGCTCAGTGCTACACACCAACACGTGACTTCTACCCTAAGGAGCTTGCACTGAGTCGAGCACACCAGACAGGCAGGACAGTAGAGGCTAAGCTGCAATGGCCAAGCACATTTCTCAGTTTCAGCTGGCATTCCTAGAGTCCTCACTGCTTTTGGTAGCCAAGCAGGTACCAGACTTGCCATCCAACTTGTATTTTAGAAAAAACAAAACACAACTCCTCAAACAAACAAACAAACCCAGCAGCCACAACAGCTCTGATGATTTAATAATTATTTCAGTTGCAACAGCTGAATACAGAAAATTAGAAAGAATTTGTTCAAGTTCTCTCTTTTCTTTCCCAGCTGAGGCTGTCCTCAACTTTATTTTTAAATGTTTCAAGTGACTTGCAACAACGTGCATGAGCTTCATGCTGACTGAGCTCCAAAACCCCAATGCTGTTCATTCATGTTGTAACTTCATATATAATAGAATCTATTTATGAACATATGCCCTATGTGAAAGCCACAAGCATCTTCAAGAACTTCAGCATGAGTAACAAATTAAAACAGACGGAAAGGAGAAGGAATTATGGATATCCTGCCTCCCAGGGTCAGACCCAGAGCTGTGCTTTTCTTAGCTATTATGCCTACAACTTTACCTGGGCTATCATAGTCATTAGCATCAACACCCACATCACTCAGCCTTGAAGGCAGAGAGAAAACTTCCCTCTATGGTAATTAGAAATTAACATAGAGGAGATATATTTTATGTTAGCAGAATAAAGACAAGTACCCACAGGACAGAACGTTACAATACACAAAACTTCCTTGTCCTTCAGATAAAAGAGAAACTAAAGCAATGAAATATGTATTTCAAGGCATGGTATTCAAGGACATAGCACAAGTGATAGCTGCAGGAGCCTAAAAACAGTATCTGGCCCCCAAAATATGATGTTTGAACATAATCACTAATGCAGAAGACAGACATGCAAATCCAGCATCTCAAAGAGCAGACCGGGATAAATTTGGTAACATATTAGTCCCGGTCTAGAGAGCTGTTTGTGAGATCTCAGTGGATCTGCATCCTATTATCTGAAACTTGATACAGAAAAAAAAGCAATTAGATTCTCCTAGAAGTTTCTTTGGTACCTTAGTAGCGGTGTATCACAGTATCCATACCCCAGCCTTTTACCAGCAAAGCTTTGCTATTTTGCCAAGTCGATTCTTAACTGAAGTCGATTAAATTTAGGAATATCAAAATATGCTGACACAAATACTACACTGCTTCTGACATGTACCCCATGCACAGTAACAAACTCATTCTGCTGCCTCATTTCATCACTGCATGCTTTTGAAATGCACTTTGCAGCAAATCCAATTTAAATCTAAAACATATTAGCACTTTAGATATGAATTAACTTTTCTGTAGAAAGGCTTTTCTCATTTAGTAGCTAACAGCACCATTTGTAGGAACTGAAAACTCAGTTTTATGATTAGAAACCATAAGGTCCGGGAAAAGGGGTGCTTGACCCTATTTTCTCCTCAGTATGTAACAAGATCTTGAGAATGCAACAAACGCAGGAATTAAGCTGACATGCATCTGTTTATAATAGATGTGGTTTGAACAAGACCCAGTTCTTTACAACAATGTACACACATCGACTCAAAAAAACCCAAATAAGGCTTTGTATAAAATAAAGTATACTTACATTGAATGAGCTAGCCACACACAGTGTTGCAACAGGCAGACTCCAGCTGAGTCTTACCATCATTTCCTGTCCTTGGTGAACACACTAATAATTTCAGCACAACCACAACTGTTCAGTGCACACACAGAAGACATTCCAACACCTAAAAGTCCCCTCCCACTTTTCCTGTATGCAAACACAGATACTGTACAAAATTGTAAAAGAGAGGACATAAGTGGGCCTAATGCAATGTCTGGGGAAGGCAATATAAGAGTAAAGAGAAAGAGAATCAAGACTTGAGAATGCTGTTGCTTTGAAAACTGAGAGAAACCACAATGGGAGTGGAGACTGGGGAGTATTATTTAAAGATACCTTTTAAAAAACATTTTAAACAATAAAAGACAAAGTCTGTGGAAATCAAAACTGTCGCTATCCATGGTTTTAATAGAAAATGTCCATGAAAACACGTTTTAAATACCCAAACTGGACTTACAAGCTCTGTTGAAATTACGTAGAGCGAATCACTCTGAACTCTATGAGTGAAACACTCTGAACCCTATTATTAATCGATGAAAGTCAAGGGATGAAGCAACTGTTCCCTTTGGCCCTTCTCAAGAAAACAGAGGGAGAAGAATATTTTTACTATTATTGACGGTGTAGGATAAAAACATAAGGCAGAAAATTACCTTACATTTCTTAAATGCCCTTTTCTCTAGCTGTTCCAGATATCCTCCTGGTAAAAATAAAGCAGTCTCAATGAAGAGTACTTCACTGTCACTGAACTTTACACCAAACAGTTTTCAAGTAATGGAGTATTTAAAAGCTCATATTGCCTAACTGGTCCCCAAATGGAAATTAAATCAACCTGGAAACAAGCTGGATTTAATTAACCTACTTAAGATAGAGGCAAGAAATAAAAATAATAATTATAATAATGGTGGCATTTTTTTTCTTCTTCTTCTTCTTTATTTTACACGAGCATAGAGAACCACAGATTGAGCAGAGATCGACGGCTTTGCAAACACGCCCAAGATTTCTGAAGTTCCATGTCACAGCCAGGCGGCTGCCGGGCGATGTCCCAGGGCCCGCAGCAGCGGGGACAGCGGCTCCTGCCCAGCCCCGGTCCCAGCTCACCTGGAATTCGCTCCGTCTGGGCGCCACACGGAGCGCAGCGGCAGCCAAATAACCCCCTCAGCGGCACCCTCCCGGAGCAGGGAAGGTGTCTAAGTTGGCTGTCGCTCCGGAGCAGCCGCGTGGGGCTGTGGCAGCGCGGTCACAGCAGAGGAGGCTGGAGGGGCAGGCGGGACAAGGCGC
>JAHLSL010000044.1:13000967-13039453 GCA_025920805.1 Petroica traversi | reverse complement strand
TGACTGTGGCTATACAGCCTGATGATAGCCTAAGGAGATGCTGCCTACACCATGAAAGCTCAAGCAACGACTTTTTAGTCAGCACCAAGCATCAAAGTAAATGAAAAGCAACAGAAGAAGTTCTAGTTTTCATTATATTGTTTAATGTAGCTCCAAGTCACTGCTGTACAGGAATTCAGGCATTGCCAGAGTGTATATAGCAGTTTACAAACAAGTAGAGTTTAACAATAGCATATAGCAACTCCTTGAGTTTCAGATTTTATAGAAGAAGTTTGATTTTATAAATCCAGTTTTTAGGACAAAATTAGCAGCCCTTGTCATTTTAAAGAGCATAATTTTTGAACTAAAGGCACCGAACAGCCTGCAGCATCAACTCAGTTAAGGAAAAATTAGACACCTGGAGTATGTTGATGATACACCTTTCTAGTGTTCCCATGATGTAATAGCACACTGTTAGGTAACAGCATGTTTTCTATGCATATGGGGCTTGTTCCAACTTCCACTGAAAACAAACTCAGACCACCTCTTAATTTATAAAGTAACTGTGTGTCTCCCTGAAGATGTACAATCTCCAGACCCTGCAATAAAAAAGACACAAACTGCAAAAATAAAATTCTCTTCCAGACAAAAATCTCCATCTTGAATTCCACTGTATAGATGTTGCCCTACTTGGGATTCCTGAAATATCTAGAGCTGTTATTGTTCCTGTGTAAAAAACATGGATTGGGCGCATCCATGGGCTGTATTACATTTATTTCACTGGAGTTACATCAGGAAGGAGTTTGATCTTATGGATTTAGGGCTTTGTTTCCATTCCTTTTCTTCTTCCATTCTGACAAACAGAAACAATGCAAAAATATTGTAGCGCTTTCTCTTCCTTCTCTTCCTTCTCTTCCTGTGCTAAAGAAAAGTTTAGAAATACATTAATAACCAGCCATTTGAAAATAAGATAATTTTTATATTAGAAAACCAACACACAGAGAAATAGTGGCAGTCCGTTAACTGAGATGGCAAAATACAAGGTGGTTGTACTCATTGGGGGAAATGTATGGGCAGAAAGTCTCTGTGTGAATATAGATTGCTGTTTTTCGTTCTTAATAGATCCATCTACACAAACTCATCCGATTTATAATCATAAAAGGAAGGTGGTTAGGGTGTTCCTCAGCAACATGCACTTAACCTTTGATTTATCTTTGCTCTTTGGGTTTTCTGATTGATGGAGCCACATGACTCAGTAATCTTTTTAGAGCTATTAAGAAGAGGAATTCCATTCTGCATAATCCAACAGGTATTTTTTTTTAATTCCGTTTCCCTTTGATCTATTATAATTCATAATTAAATTACATGGTCTGAATTAAAACTCTACCAAAATGTGTGTTCTTTTAGCTTGCTCTTTCCTGTGGTTTTGTAAAGATAGTTCATAATAATATTTCCAGTGGTGCAATGAAAGGGACTGTCTTTTGATTTCCAGCTTGATTTTTTTTTTTCCTTTAATTAGTAGGTGAAAATAATTATTGCATCCCCATTGAACTCAAAGACACGCAATGATGTTTCATGTTTAAGCAATCTTAGTCTGGTGGGTGAGCCAGCTTCCATTCCATGTATATGGACCACAAAGAGAAAGGCTCATTATGAGACACAAGTTTTGTCCTGTGGTTTGAGCTGAACAACTAGCAAGTAAGTTTTGTGAAAAGCTTCTACGTTTACAGCAGAAGGATACATTTATCAGTATTCATGTGGCTGAGGTGCGAGCTGCAGGAGAGTTGTGCACGTTGCAATGTTATTGGATTCATCTGTCTAACTCCTCTGATGACTATGCACATATATCTTCAGTCCTGGGCAGGAGTTATCTGTCTTGAAATTCAGAAACATCTTTCCTCATGCACAAAAATAAATCTGTCCTTGAGAGCTTTCTTCTTTCCACCAGCCCTCCCCATGATGTAATTTCTGTTCTTATGCCAGTACCTTCTATGTTATTCTTGATCACCACTGAGGAGCCTCTATCCCACTGACAGTGCTTTGGCAAATGTTGCTGCTGTCCTGTTGCACTTACTGGCTGGTATTATGGAATTGGCACTGCCTTTTCTGTGTCTTTCTTGCTGGTACTTCTAAATGTTTGCCTGTCTCCCTAGGCTGCCCAGGCCTCCTTTCACATGGCCATGGTTACTGGGTCTTCTTCCATGACTTGTCTGGCTTCCCAGGTAGAATTAACCTTGTGAAATTCCCTTCAGAGACCTTCTGGATACCTCTGAGGTAAAAGCATATCATATGCGTTGCAAAATTCATTAATTTTTTCAATACTTTTAGCAGTCTTAATTGTGCCTTATCATTTGTACGGTGATCAGAGCCCTACAACTGTGGGGGAGAGCAGACCTGATGTCACAACACCCTTTACTCTTTTTCTTCTTACAAACTGCTGTATTGAATGTTGTTTCTTTTTCAGATGAGGGCAGAGGGTCTGTGTGTGTCTGTGCATTACCTGCCACAGTAGGATTTGTGGATTTGGCAATCACTGAATTCCAAATAGTAATGTTTCATCATGAGTGCTAAAATTACTTTTCTTGCTGTTGATTTGAGTTTTGTCTGCTTTACTTAGCTCCAGGGAAACTGAGAGGGCCCCTTGCATTTGGTCTGGCTCCAGGGCTTACTGCTTTTGAGAGTCAATTTCAAATGTTGAGTGGTCACTGTGTGGTGGAGGACTAAAGTTAACATTGAGGTGTCTAGAGAAACAGGGAATTAAGAATCACTGAGTTTCTTTTTCACATGGACATTTTTCAAGCAGTAACTTAATACTGCCTTGGAAATGGGAGGAAACTTCAAGGTTTTCAAGAGAAAGTTGTTCTGATTTTTTTTTATAGTAGCATTTTCCCTTAAGAAGATAACTTAAACAAACTGGCAACTGGGGATTCTGGATTTCTCAGTCTTGTGCTGGTTTCATACATACCAGATGCTGTTTTATAACATTTATCCTCCTCCCCCTCATTGGTGACTATTACTCATTTGTCCAAGTGTTCTGGGATTTTAGTATTTATCTAAAAGGCAGTCAGACGGAAAAAAAATATTAGTCCTATTTTTTTCATATTACTTAAGGCCGAAAACATCGGAGCATACGGAGGTTTACTGCATTCAGAAAACATGTTTACAGAGATGTGGTACAGGTCTCTGCAGAATCTGGCAGCCAGGTTCAGTTCAGTTGGCAGAGGCCAATACAGCTATTTGGCAACAGTGTAGTTCAGTGCACTGCAGACCAGATTATCCCTCCCTGGTTATTTGAATTGCTAGTGAGGGGTTCTACCTGGAGTAGGAGAGACAGAAACCTCCTGTGGGGCACGAAGGGTGAGCAGAGATACTCCACACTCATGGGTCATTTGGCTTTTTAGAATCTCACCTACATGCAGATGGAAGACTTATTACAGTGTCCATTGCAACCAAAGTTTTTACTTACTTCACCAGGTTCTGGGTGAGGCCCAGGCATGCCTCTTGTGTTACTCTTTCTCCTTAAGTATTGCACACACACTTCAAATCCAGAGGATAGGTCCCTGCTCTACTTTTCTCAGAGGATCTGCACACAGGTTCTTTAATCTTTGATGATTGTCACACTTTCTGCTGTGAGAGTAGGATCCCGTTTCTCTTACTCGTACTAGCTTTGCTCTTCCTTTCCTTTGAATACACACAAAAGGAAAAAATGTGGAAACACTAATGCACAAAAACTGCTGATGCCAGGTTATTTCATTCTTTTGGGACCATGAACATAGAAGGTTAGATAAGACATTGAAGACCATGGGATAGATACATTTGCATTTCACTTCAAAGAAAAATAAATTATATTGCTCAAACCTTGTAAATTGGACCTACTAAATTATATTGCTCAAACCTTGTAAATTGGACCTACAAGGTACATTTCCTGCCAGCATAAACAAAGTTTTTCTTTGTGTGAACTCCTTGAGATTACTAGTACTTCATTTGAGTGTATGTGATACTCAGCAAGTGTCAATAATTGCAGTAACAAGAAGGACCCTGACAAGGTGTGCAAGTCCAGCTACAGACATTGAACTTAGCAAAGAGTTATTCCTGGCTGGTGTCAGAATAGAAGAACAGAGCACCAACTTTCCTCACACTCACTTGAAAGTTAAGCTTCTGGCCTTCAACCAAAAAGCTGTTCCAGAGCCTTCCTGCTCCAGTGATCAGACAGTCTCCTAGTTCTCCGACTGTGCATAGTCACATCCAATTTGTGCCTTCTGATTCTTCACATCCTGTTGTGGTTTAACCCTAACCAGCAGCCAAGCCCCACTGCAGTCACTCCCTCACTCCCCCACCTGTGAGATCAGGGAGAGAATCAGAAGGATAAAAGCCAGAAAACTCATGGGTTGAGATATAGGTTAATAGGCAAAAGCTGCACACACAAGCAAAGAAAAACAAGGAATTGATTCCTTGTCACAAGGCAGAGATGTGTTCAGCCATCCCCAGGAGAGCAGGGCCCCATCATGCCTAACATGTACTTGGGAAAACAAGCTCCAAACGTCCCCCTCTTCCTCCTTCTTTCCCCCACTTTTTTATACTGAGCATGATGTCATATGGCCTGGGATATCCCTTTGGTTAGCTGGAGTCACCTGTTCTGTCTGTGTTTCCTTCCAATATTTCATGCACCCTCAATCCCCAGATTGAGTAACATCATGAAAACTTTCTGCTTGTACTGTAACCAGAGTTACAGTATGAAAAGCAGAAAAGGCCTTAGCTCTGAGCAAGCCCTGTGCAGCAATAACAAAAACATATCTCCTTATCATCAGTGTGTTCAGCACAAATTCAAAAGACAGCCCAAGTCCAGGCACTGTGAAGAAAATTAACACAACCCCAGCTAAAACAAGCACAACCCCCTAAGACCTGCACCTCAGTAACACTTAATGAGGCAAAATATCTGCTGTCCCAGCTGTTAGACACTGATATAGGTAAGAATTTCACCAGATGACTGCAGAAAGCATTCTTGTTGCTGCTGTGAATTAGCTGCTCATTTTGCATCAATACATTTCCATCAGGAAAACTTTTCATCCTGAGAGCCAAGTTACTGTTAGCTGGGGGAAAAACTAAGCTAGGTAGTAGCCTCTCCTCCTTCTGCACTGCAGCCATTAGTGTCGTGGCCTGAGTTTTAAAACAGTTCAGATGCATACTTGTAAGCTTACTGCCCATTTTTACTGCTGCTAGAAGACCTTATTTGACAGAAAAATATGTCTTCCCAGACATCATAACCCTGTCTCCACACAAAACAAGTCAATAAGTCCAGGCAGACATTTTTTTTATTTGCCAGAGGTCAGCAATTGTTCCAGACAGAAGGAACATCCAAGAAATGAAATCTTCTGCTTTATTTGAAGTAACATTACTATTCCAGGCAGTAGCATCAGACCACATCTAAAGTTGTTGAAATCAATGGAAAAATCATCTTTTAAGTTCAACAAGTTTTGTGTCAGATGCCTTACCTAATGGATCAAAATGTTGAGTGGAAGTGAATTTCCTTTGCATCCCAAGATATTGATGAGAATCCAGGCAGCTGTAGGAAGACAGGTACTCCCTCCCACTATTGCCTTGTGATAATTGAGGCAAGATAAGCCACACAGGCTATTGCTCAATGCATCCTTTCATCCATGCTGTTTTTCCAAGGTTTTACTGCTGAGAATGGGTCTCTGTGGTTAAGAAAGTTTTGACAATGATAAAGCAATGAGAGCCTTTAATAGAACTCAAAGGTGATTGCTGAGAAAGAGCAGAACAAGAGTATTTATGGCATTAGTGCCACACTTTGACACAACCGGCTGACAAAGTAAAATAGAGGAAAAGCAAACCTCCCACACAGCCCGCCCTGTGCAAACACAAATACAGAAATCACGAGCAAAAGGTATGAAAGGAAGTTTACTCACCTGCAGCCCAGGTATAGCCAGTTCTTCAGTCACCTCAATCCAGTCAGTTGCTGATCAGTCACTTAGCACAAGTTCAATTAACAGTGCCCTCAGCCATGACACAGATGAGCAGCTTCCTTTCCACTTTTCTGTCTCCAGAAGAGGTGTCAAAAAGAGATATCTGTATAAGGTTTTGAAGTCAGTCACTTCTAAAATCTCTTTTTGAATACAAATAGATAGAGATATACCAGCTGTTAAGATTTTTATTTTAAGAAGCTGTTATTTTAAAATAGAATTTTAAAAAAAACCCAACAAAACCAAATAAAAACAAATCTGTTGAAAAGTTCAGCAAATATTATACCAAAAATGTTGAGGTCATTGGTCTGTACACGCTTGATGGAGCCAAGGGTGAACAAGTGTACACTATAGTCTTTAAAAACAGCAAGTCCTCTATTCATAACTGAAGAAGGAGAATATTTGTCAGAGACAGATTTACTGCTCCTTCAGTCAGTTTCCAGACAACACCAGGTAGAGCAGGAGTGTTGATCTGCTGGAGTGTAGGAAGGCTCTGCAGGGGCATCAATGGGCCAAGAATATGATGTGCAACACGGTAAAGTGCTGAGTCCTGAACTTGGGTCACAGCAACCCTAGATATCACTGGGGAAAGAGTGGCTGGAGGGTTGCCCAGGGGAAAAAGATCTGGAGGTGCTGGTTGACAGCAGCTGAAAAAGAGCCAGCATTGTGCCCAGGTGGCCAAGAAGGCCAGTGACATACTGAACTGTATCAGCAATAGTGTGGCCAGCAGGATTAGGGCAGTGATTGTCCCACTGTACAGGTCATTGGTGAGGCCACACCTTGAATCCTGTGTTCAGTTCTGGGCTCCTGAGTTCAAGAAAGACATTGAGGTGCTGGAGCGAGTCCAGAGAAGGGCAATGGAGCTGGGGAAGGGTCTGGAGAGTGAGTCTTATGAAGAATGTCTGAGGAAGCTGGGGGAGCTTAATCTGGTGAAAAGGAGGCTCAAGGGGGACCTTATCACTCTCTACAACTGCCTGAAAGGAGGGTGTAGCCAGGTAGGGGTCAGCCTCTTCTCTCAAGTAACAAACCATAGAATGAGAGGAAACACCCTCAAATTGTGCCAGGGAAGGTTTACATTGGATATTATAAAAAATTTACTCACCAAAAGGGTCGTGAGGCATTGGAACAGGCGGTTCAGGGAGGTGGTGGAATCACCATTCCTGGAGGTATTTAAAAAACATGTAGAATGTGGCACCTTGGGGCATGGTTTAGAGGTGAACCTGGCAGTGCTGGGTTAATGGTTGATATTAAATGTCTTCTCCAGCCCAATGATTCTACGATTATACAGCAATTAGTATAATCAAATGGCAGGAAATAACTACCTGCGGGGAATTCAGGGTTGTCTTGGTTCTTACAAATAATAGAAGCAATAGACTGCAGGAGACATCTTTGAAAAGGTGAAATTAAATCACGTTGCTTAACTGGGAGCAGGTGATATAAGAATGTCTAGTAAGAACCAAAATAAGAAGCAGCTGAATTCAAAAACACATCCCACAAAATGAAAAATGGCCTTTGAATTAAATGGGCTGTTAAACTGACCTCAAAAACCTCAGGCAATGTGTTATGGCAAACATTTGCTTTGCAAGGAGACAATGAAAAAACACAATATTCGCTCTCTAAAGTGGAACTCATGTTGATTTTAGGAATCACACGGGTTATAGAGTTTTAGTCAGTGTTGAGGCGAAGAATTAAAGGTTTATTTCTGAGGCAGCTGGGGAACTATTATAGACTGGAAGCCAACAGTCATAACAATAGGGGGAAAAATCTAGCAAACGTGCCTCCCATGTACTGGTTTTGATAAGCCAAAATGAAGTCACTTACTAATGGTGGGAAGAGCATTTATTTTCTAAGATGTAAACATTATTTCAGTATTAAAATACTGGCTAGTGAAGAATAAAAAGATTAAATTAATTGGGAGCCTTGAGACACTGTCAGTAAAGTCTTTTTCAAAGAGGCTGTAACAGAACTTGAGAATCAGACGTGAAAGGTAAAGTCATATAATGAGTTAAAAACTATCTGAGACAGAGACTATGAAGAGCTAGAATAAATTACTGCCTCTTAAAATGGAAAAAGGTTAATAGCAGGATGCCCCAAGGACCCTGGCTGGAGCCACTGTTCCATGTACTATTCAGAGTCTGGAAGGATGAATGGTCTGGTAGTAAAATTTGCTTGTGATACAAATTATTTGGGTTTGGCACTGTTTGGGAGGATTATGAAGAATACCAGATGGATCTAATAAAGCTTCTGTAAACGTTTGGAAGCAATATAATTGTAAATGAAATACCAACTGTCGTGGTTTAACCCTAGCAGCAACTAAGTTCCACACAGCCACTCACACACTCCCCCATCCCAGTGGGACAGGGAGGAGAATTGGGAATGGTTAAAACTTGTGGTTTAAAATAATATCACTTTCATAATTGAAATAAAGTCAATTTTAATACTAATACTACTCCTAATAATAGTAATGAAAATGGAGGTAACAAAGAGAGAACAAGAGAGAGAGAGAGATAAAACTCATGGGAAAAAAAGCCCAGTAATGCACAATACAGTCATTCACCATCTACTGAATAATGCCCAGCCCATTCCTGAGCAGTGATTTCCCCTCCCAGCCAACTCCCCCAGATTTATATACTGAGCATGACAGTCTGTGGTGTGGAATATCCCTTTGGTCAGTTGAGATCAGCTGCCCTGGCTGTGCTGCACCCTTCTCAGCTTGTTTGTGCCTCCTCACTGGCAAAGCGTGGAAAACTGAAAAATCCTTGGTTTAGAGAAAGCACTACTTAGCAACAACTAAACACCAGTGTGTTGTCAACATTTTTCTCATACTTAATCCAAAACACAGCATTGCACTTGCTACTAGAAAGAAAATTAATCCTGTCTCAGCCAAAATCAGGTCACTAACAAAGAAAGTTCAAGATAAGGCTCGTTGGAAGGAATGTAGGTTGTAGCAAACTTGTGTGCAGTGGGCTCTGGTTGAACTGCAATCTGCAAGGACAGCTCTAAGCACAGCTGGCTAGAAGACCATTAAAAAAGCACCAGTAAAACTGCCAGTGTGGTTGCTGTCATCTCTGGACTGTTTGCAAATATGAACTGACTGGCCAAAGTGTTTCAGCAAGACCCAAAAAATGTCAAGGGCCAAATTCAAAAAAGTGAAGTTGTAACTGGAGCCCTTGGAAAAGATGCATGAAAGCTAGTTCCCCTTCCTTCCTATGAGGGAAGTCCATATGTCATGGGGGAATGCCACAGGGCTACCACAGCATTAGCTGTGCCAGAAAGTGCAGATTGTATTGTTTCATTTCCTTGGAGAAAATAAAGGAAAACAATGAATCCCTGATCTTGGCAGTGATTAAACTATTCCCAAGAAGATGCAGTGCTTTAATGTCTTTACCATTCTAGTGTGTTCAATTAGTTGTATTCCCCCTCCAAAAAAAAAAAAAAGTCAACAACAACTTGATTCCTGTCAGGAAGTGCTTGGTTCCCAGAAAATGCTTTAGACAGGAGGTTGGGGCTCCCACTTCATACTTACTCACTGAAGAAGCAGGAACAGTAAAGTTGGAGGGGTAGACTATATTTTCTTCTACTTTTCTTCTAAGCAAAAGTATTTCTCTGAGGCTGAGTGGAATATTTGTGTCAAATGAACCAGTGTTTTCCAGGGTTTATTTTGACAAGGAGAAGATAGACTGTAGTTTGATCATAACCATTTTTTTGTTTAACTTGTCCAGTTTAGCTGTCAAATCAATTTTTGGTGCTCAGGATGCAAATACATGCTGTCAGTTCATCCAAGACATCTGCTGAGTGTTCAGTGATTGTCAAAAAGTAAGTGAAGTATTAACATTTTTAAGAAGAAAATGAAAGGTAATAAACAAGACAGTATGATACCGTGCAGCCTTCTTTTGGTCTTCACTTTGTCAGTTAACAAAAGGCTGCATCAGAGCCCTTGAAACTTAAAAGCATTTTTCAAAGACATCCCACATTGCTTTTTTTTTGTGCAGTTTTTTGCTTTTCCACTCCCTCATTTTGTCATTCTCTTTTCTCTTTTGTTCCTTTACCAGACTCACATGTACCTTACACCTAAACAATTCTTCTACTATTTTTCCTTTTTTTCTCCCTCTCATCTCCTCAGGTGGCCGTCCTATCACTTCCATATTTGAGACTGAATTTGAAAAGCACCTTTTTGCTAAAAATCTCTATGCTTTCCATTCTTGAAATCTCCCAACTAAAAGAAAATTATCCAGACATAACCAGCATGACAAATCATAACTGTCATCATCAAAGGTCCCCAGTGTCAATGTGAGTTGTATGTTCAGTATCCGCTCCCCCAAAAAAATAAAAGGAAGGAAAGTGACACAATGTGTTTGGCAAAGAATGGATGTGCTGCCCAAGCTTCTGTGAGCCTGAGGAGGTGACCAGATAAGTGACTGGTTTTTTGTTCAGCAAATGTAGGCTCAACGGCGATGACAGCTATCTTCAAACTGCCAGCTGAAAAGATCTGAATCATTCAGGTGAGATTTCTGAATATAAATGGAGGGAAAAAAATTCAGGGTAAGAAACTTTAGAGGGAAAGAGAAGACAGAGTGACATGGGGAACAGAACTGATGAAGTCTCCTCTCCTTCAGATTTATTCTCTACATGTTCCTCACAAAGCTCGACTCAATAAGCATGGATTTCCCTTCATCTTGCAAGGTTTACCTACATGTCCCTCAGCGCTCCTACAATAGCTTCACCTCACTCCAGGTCCTCTAATTACCAGTCAGGGAAGAGGCCAGATGTGCTGTAGCTGGATTCAAGCTCAGCACCTAGTCAATCAGTAACAAGATGAACAGGTCAGCCTGTTCTCACCCAAAAGAACAGTACCTGAGTGCCTCCTTTTCCTTCATCATGAAGGAAATAATAGGCTTTTTCTACCTAACTACAGGATTTTAATGCAATTTGCAGCAATTTTGCAAATTTGACAAATCTGCCTAAAATCAGTTCATAGTTATTAGAGCAAAGCTGATAGATGGGTGAAAAACAACTTGGCTGGGCAGACTAAAAATAGTTTTCTGTTGCGAATGTCCAACACTCTGGGGCCTCTTTTCACAATTAACAGACTTAAATAATTTTCAGACATTTTAAATAAAGTGAAGCTTAGCTATTTGATGCAGCTGAAATAACTTTGCAAATGGAAATTAGCTCCTGGAAATACAGAAGAAGAACAAGGCAGAAGAGTCTCCTCTAATAAAATATACATCGAAATACTGCAAATATGGAGTAGTAAAATAATATCATCCTAGTCAACAGATCCACTCTTGTCTTTTTTTAGCTTGTATGAAATACATGCAGGTTGGCTTCAGTTTATATTAACTCATCCAAACCCAAAATAATGACACTCTCCTCCTAGTCAGCTAGTGGAGAATTAACTACATGGCATGGTAGCTGCTCAGTGTGGAGAAGTCTCCATGGACTCCATGTAAGCTGGGTTGAATCTGGAAGCAAAATAGCTGTGTTCTCATGAGGTTGCACTCTAGGAGTTACTGCATTGAGCTCATGCTAATTTGAAAAGCCTTGTAAAGCAGAGTTGCCTACTCTTTGAGTGTGCTGATGTCAAGTTTTACCAGTGTTTTTATTAACTCTAGTATTGTCTAGTCTAACTTATCCTAACACTTCCCTCACAACTAAATTTGCAGGATTGTACTGACTAACTTTGCAGGCCTGTGCTGCAGAATTTGGCTCAGCAACCTGAAGGTGGCCTTCATGGGCTGCCAGGGAAGATATAAATGTACAAGTTATCCCAACTAATCTCTTTCTTCCAGTAGAACCTAGGTAGTGTCCAGCAGTGTTTCCCCAGCCAGAATACACTTCAGTATCTGTTAATCCTCAAGCATTCACCCCGAGAATTTAATCTAGTCCAAGATTACTCTGGTTAGGAAAGTGGCAAGTTTCTGCCCTGACTGCCCTAGGTGAAAAAATGACTTAAATAGTGAAAGCTACAGGGGACAGATATTTGGGTATTATGTGTATGGGGGAGAATGTCTAAAGCTGAACTCTGGACCATCAAGATCAGCCTAGAGGCCAGCTGCTGACTGCAACTGGTACAGGCTGGTAGCAAATTTTGGTAACACTTGGACTAAACAGAAGTAGTACATCCTGAGCCCTGCAATTAATGAAGAGGCATGAGACAGAGCCATCAGTTACAAGGCTGATCATTTGCAGTGTGCTTCAGAATATTGAGACCGGGCAAAATTGGGTCCTTGAGTCCTGCAAAGAAGAGTTGGCAATAAAATGACACTTCCCAAAAAGAAGTGGTCACAATAAAAAGAAGGTGGAGATCTTGGCTAGAGGAAAGGTCCTGAACATGGAGGAAGATCCTAGAGACCTGGGAGCTGTGTGTAGGTGAATAATAGGGGATGCCCTTGCTTGATGAATAGTGATATTCCTGCTGGGAAGTGAAGTTGAGACTTAAAGGAAATAACAATGGGGTGACAGTAAGACTGAGTATATGAAATCAATAAGAAGGCAAAAAATTCTAATCTTATTGGTTTTTAAGTAATGCTCAGTTCCCGGATCAGTGGTGGGTTGTCATTTGTTCTGTCTAATCCATGACATTGTCTTATTTAAAGCAGTCTGAATTTCCAGGGCTAGCGATGATGTCAGATCTTGTGACTCTTGAGCATTTCTTTGCTATTGTAATACAAAAGACAAAAAAAGAACATAGTCATATAATTACTGTTTTCCTCCAAAGACTTCTCAGCTGGTACAAAAGCACTCCAAAGCACACCTCTCAGTGGGAAAGGAACACTGACACTTTTAACCTTGAAAGTAGGCACCTGAATCAAAGTAATGCATCATGAAAAGTAGACTCTGGTCTGATTCAAAAAAATGGCAGTATTTTAAATATGTGTGCATGGCAAGGACCTTTTTTTGATGCAGTTAAAAAAATCAAATATGGAAATCCATCAATATTAAGAAGTCTGTAAAATCTGTGCAAGTAAAATCAATTCATCATGACTATAATTGATTTACAATGCAATAAAATTGACTGGTGTATAGGTGAGTCATACTAATATATATTTTTCAAAGAAACTGCCCACATCTAAGAATTAATATTCTTGAGTGACTAAGCCCAAGTCCTTTTTGTGGTGTGAAGTGAAGCACTGGAGATTTGCAATGACATCCTATGTCTTCCTGTGTTTTAAGCTCATCTAGATAATAAGCAGTAGTCTTGTATTAGCAATCTGCTTCTCTTCTCTCCTCTGTCTCTACAACAAATTCTTGACAACTCTTTCTAAAGATCAGATATTTGCTTTGAGGGCATGTTAAGCTGTCCATGTGGATGTAGAATTTTTTTTCACTGTTTTCAACCAAGTCTTGTAAGCAGAGCTGAGAAAAGTCAGAATTCTCTCGTTCCCTGATTACAAAGAGGCACCTTCTTTAGCAGCTCAATACTTTTCTCAGGGCTGGCATTTTCTTCTGAGAGCATTCCAGTGATGCAATCATAAAAGCTGCAACAAATTGTCTTCTCAGAGAGTTTCTTAAACTTACTAGTGAGGGCAGCAAGGCAAAGTAGTGGGAGCTCTGACTGCGATAGAAGGAAAATAATGATGTCACTAGTTTGGCATGCAATTTTCATTTCACTTTCTATTTCACTTTTTTACTGCCAGATCTTCTTTATTGTCCTAGATTAGGGCAATAAAAAATGCTGGCCTTCTTATTTTTTGCAGAGTAAACTTGTGGTCTTTTACGTTTTGGAGCATTTTTTTGCAGACTGTGCCCATTTTCTGTCTACAAAGAATACTGTTCCAGCATCTTCCAGCCTGGTGAAAAAAAATACCATGCAAAGCCTCTGGTTTACTCTCTGACACCAGGCTTTCCAGTGGCCATTTGTTTCCTGGCAACAGCAAGGCACAACTTTTTTTTTAGAGGTCCTACAAAATTCCTCAGTGCTTTATATCAGATAATGTACATGAGGAGTAACACAGATCCTGGAAATCTGGGGGTAATTAACCCAAGTCTTTTCACTTTCTTGTATCCCACTACTTCCTTGGAGGCTCCAAAAAATATTATTGCTGTGTGTTTTGCCTTAGGACTTCAATGAAACTGAAGTCATATAAGAACATAACACTGAACTGCAAAACAGTGGCACAACTACCTCGACAAAAGATTCAGCAATCAGATCTATTGCAAGTGGTATTCTTGGAACTAGGTAACAGATCTAGACTTAGTCTCTATTTGACACTAACTCTGAGCTAGGCGTGCTGCCAAGTGAGAAAACCTCCAGTCACCAAGGAAGTGGCAGATTACTCTGTCGTAGACTGCTAGTGACTTATCCACAAGCATGTACAGCAGAATCTGTTTTCTCGCATAGCAGCAGCTCTCTCAAGGTCACAGCTTGGTAAGTCCTATCCATGTTTGCAGAACACCCACACTAAACACATCAGAAATCCAAGAGTAAGGAAAGGTGCTGAATGCTTTGGTTAAGCTCTGCTTACATGAGTTGGCTCTGTAGTGACTTCTGCCTCTAATTTCTAGAGAATCACTGCTGACACAAGCACACACACACACTTCAGAGCAGTGGCTCTTCCATCTGCTAACTGTGGTTATTCAGGAGATGTTCCATGGCTAGGAAACACTCTTTTTTTGCCATGCAAAAATTTCAAGCTGCTGTGGAAGTTTGTGTCTGCTGTCGTAGTCATTATTGATGGGGGAGCTGATACAAAAATACAGTATGGCAATTGGGACTAAGAGAGAAATTAATTATTCCAATAGCAGGAAAGAAAATTAAGTCTAACAAGCTACAAATGTGTGTTATGTGTCCTGAGCCCAAACCCATATTAGTAATCCATCTCTCACTCATGTTTCATGCAGTACTGCCATCACCATGTCCCCAGTCTTTGTCTCTCCTAAATTATCCTCACCTCAAGCTCCTCTTACAGTCCCTTGTCCTGTTCATACAGCATCCAAAAATCTACTTAAGTCCCTTTGGGCTTTCTGCTGAGCACAAATGAGCACATGGTATGAGCTATGGGCACAGTCACTGGTTATCCAGCTGCTGTCAGAGAGAAATCTCATCTGAGTTCCTCCTGCTGCTCTGTCTTTCCTGCTCCCATCCAGTCATCTGTCAGATCTTCGCATCTCAGAGATCTCTGCTCAGCCATCCCTCTTTGACACACACTCTATTTCCTTAAGATGTGTCAGTGAAAAATACAAACCAACTTGCTCTTTCTTTCTCTCTCTAAAAAAAAACAACCCACAAAGAAGAATGTTCACACTTAGCATCCTTATGCACTGGACAGGGAGAATCTATAGAAGTGAGAACCTGGTGAAGGATTGGAGGTGTGAGGTGCTCCAAGGAAGAGAAGAATCTAGAGAAGAAAACTCAGGTTCAGCTCTGTATTTCTTTCTTGCCAAGGCCAAAGTGTCACTTATGCCCAGATGTTTGTCTCTGATATAAAATGTGAGTGGGACTGCATTCCTGCTGCCACCCTGGATTCCAGGGGGTGACTGTGGCTCTGCTGCAGCAGCACCACCACTCTGCAGCGGGGGAGGTGTGGGGTGACATCCAAAGCATTACTCATGTCCTTCTGTCTGCAGATAAGTGATGATGGCAGTCCCTGGCAGCTATCATCTGAGGAGGGAGGCACCCTGCAAGTTCTCACATTCTTAATTCTGACTCCTTCTTCCCCAGCCTTCCCAGAGCTGCAGATGTCATCGAAAAGGCCACAGGCATCTCAGCTGTTATCAGTATTAACAATTCTGAGCAAATTCTGGTCTCCAATACTCCTAAGGTCTACTTCAGCAGGATGGGTGGCAATACAGATGAGTGTTGGTTCAGTCATTGTAGGGAACCTGAGATAGCCATGCAAAACAGTCTTAACAGCTCAGTAGAGTTCTGCACAAATACTTCTGCTAATTTCAGGAGTAACGTAGGTGTGAAACTCAGCCAACAATTGTGAAAACCACACAACCCCAACCATCAGACCAGGCATGGGACAGCATACACAACCTCATTGCTGGGAGAGATCGGAAGGCCTACAGCTAGCATCAGGGAGGAAAAAAGTGCATTGGTGTTGATTCATATATATGATATTTCCCATGGAAGTGTGTGGGAGTTCAGCCTATTACCATAACCTAAATTTTAAGAAAAGCAACAACTTGTTTCCAGTTCAATAACAGAAGCATATGACATTTTTTATTAGCCTGAGAAACAAGGGAGGACAGAGTATGACGTAATTCTCCTCTTTGATGCTCCATATTTTGCAAATTCATGATATTTATGTTCTATGTTAAGCCATTTGAAGAGATGCTGTCATCCAGAAGCAGCAAATAAATGAAAGTGGAAGAATATATTTGGAGAGTCATAAGGCCACATCTTATCAAGGCTCCTAACTAATAAATATAGCACAGCTATGATCAGATGTTTCTAAGATGTCATATTTCAAATTGTAGAAAAATGGAATGGACAAGCAAAATTCTCAAGTAAAGATTGATATGAATAACTGGATTTAATGACCTGACTTCCTTAAACAGCAACGAACAAGTAGGTACGGTCTTGTTTCAACACACATTTCTATCCGTAGATTCTTCACCAGGAAGCCGGGCCACAAAGATCTGATTTTCTCCTCTTAATGCTAACAAAATGGTGGGTGAAGCAGATTTTAGGTGCTTCATTCTTTTTTTGAGCACTGGCTATGATCTCCTGAAAGATGCCAAGGGAGACCAACCAATCTACACAATCTGCCTGTAAGAAACTATAAACAGAAGCTGTACTGTAGGAGACTCGTGATATGAAGTAAGGGATGACTGGCAGGATGGGAATACAACTTCCAGCAGCACCTTGAATTTGAAACCTGCATCTTCATTGTATACTGATTTTTATTAAAGCAATGTAGCCTTTTTTGTTGTCCAAAAACAGTGCTCGAGGAAAAGAAGCAGCTATGCTAGCAAGAAGGGGGGAAAAAAATATCAAAGAAATTTTTTGATGTTCCTTACTCTCCTTTGCTCAGTGGCATAAAATACATAAGGTGTTTACAAACCATTAGGTGTTGGTCTGTGCTGTCGTATCTCTTGGCCATTCAGTTCACTACAATATGTAGCACTCTCATATTACCTGTCATTCCAGCTATCATCGAGACTCCCCCCATTCTACACAGCTTCTCTGCTGTAACTCCACATGAGTTATAGCCAAGAGTGCAACTACAGAAATCTAACTTTAGATCATTTGTTCTGAAGCTGTGCTGCTGCCAGCAGAAATTCACTGAAAGAAAGCTTAAAAGGACATGTTTCTCCTGATACTACATATTTTTATAATTTTACCACTCATTGCCAAATGCAAGAGTTCAAGCTATTGTAGCTCTGGAAAGCTAATGGAGATGAGCCAATTTTTACCACTTGAGTCTTGGCTTTATTTCCACATTCCTGTCCACCCACTTGTTCTGTATTGTTCCATAAAACCACCTCATGCCTGGGCTATTTATTTTCAAATGCATCATGTTACTCTCTAATTACAGTGAGAGAATAGATAGACTTGGTATTTCTGTGCAAAATATGGTAATTGTAGCATCATTTAAATAATTTTGGAAAAATTATCAGCTCTGAATAAAGAACACAGTGAATGAAGGAGTAAAACATAACCACGAAGTAGTCCTGACAACTCAGGCATATGAGTCAAATGTTTCAGAAAGTTTGAAGATTTGGGAAAATTGGTTTCTGTACAGGACCCCCCTCACCTCGCCCAAAATAAAAGCTCCTCCAGGCTGCTTGCAAATACAGTTGAGTGAAATTTGTTTCTTTATATAGCTTGCAGCATACAAAACTTTGCAAAGAGAGTCAAGAGTTGACGGAAGGGATGAGTCAGTGACTTAGAGAAGGAAAGAGGATTGTGCACACGTGGGGCAGCAGGCGTGACGCAGCAGTCCTTTCCTGTAGGACATGGCAGAAATGCAAAACAAAGGAGACTTGGAGTTTGTAAGCAAAAGGACACACTTTAACAAGTTAAGCCAGTTTATCTGACCGTGGAAAATCAACATGCTTTAAAGCCCCAAATGGCTCTCCTAATTTGGGATTTAAGTGGTCTTAATGTGACTAAAGTGGTCCTTAATCCTTGGGGATTTAGTCCTTGATGAAAGAGTGCTCTGAATTGACTCAAAGGCATTTTGTAGAATAAAATCTCAATGTGCAGGTTTCTCCCTTTTCAAGTCATGTCAGCTGACTTCATACTCCTCCTTGACTCACCATAGTGTTGCTGATTTTCCCCATGAAACACAAGCTTAATTTGAAACGTGAACATTTAGAGTGACAGGACAGAACTAGTCTGGGCAAATTGCAGGCAAGGACTGTATTGGGAGCACTGGAGGCTAAATAATATAATTCAAAGAACAGGTAAAACCAGGGCAAAACCATTAACCTGACTTGCCCTGAGATAAAGATTTCTAGGCAAAAGCCCAGCGGTACCCACTCTAGGCCAACAACACGCAAGACACTGATCCCAGGGTAAACCACCTTTACCAGCTAGGAATCACCTTGTGTTTTAGCTGCAGGAAACCAGAAAGGGCAGACTTGCCTTAGTCCAAGAAACTTTGTCATGTGCTTTAGGGTGGAAAGGAGGGAGTTAGGGTTTTCCAAAGGTATTTCATTGCTCAGGGTTAGTTGTAAGAGACTCATAATGATGCTTTGAGGGAGAAAGCAGTCCCTGCCATGGGTACTTCCCCATCTGATACAAAACACACCGTGGTACTCGCAGATGAGAATTACATTCCTCCTGATTTCCCCCTGCAAATCCATCTCTGCAAGGCCTAAGAAGATAAACCCAGAGGAAGGCAGGACACACTGATCTCCAGGGCATATCCAGCTTTCAGCCTTCTGCATTCAGCTTCAAGATGGGATGTCAGCACCAAATGCATCAGCTTGTGCAGAGCAGCCCCCGTCTGTCTGCTGGACCCTGGACATGCTTAGGTTAATTTTACACAGCCGCAGCAGCTGTCCCAGGCTAGTGGCTTCTTATGAACAACTAGCAAATTAAAATTGACTTAATTAAGGGAGGAAAATCTCAATCCAATCTCAGGTCTCAAGGACATTGGCAGCAAGGAGAATATGGGTGTTATTCCTGACACTGGCACACCTGCTTCACTCTTGTTTTAAAATCTTCAATTGAAGAAAATACAAAAGCATTTATTTTCCAATGAGGAAAGCAAAAACTCTGACACTGATAGAAACCATATAGATTGCATCAGTCTTTGACTCTTTTGACATGCTTGCCTCATCTTGTAACATGCATTTCCTGCAGCTTGGGATTGTCTATGGTCTATATGTGCTATCAGTCACAGCAGAGGTTTTCTGCATTTTGACTTCTGCATGAGCTGAAGTGTGGGGAGACATTTCCATCTCAGCTTCATTCATGTTGAAGAATTAGGCCCCAGGCTCTAGAGATCAGCTGTGCTGGCTCTAATAGACATGCAAAAGTGTCCTATCAGTGCTCTTATGTAACTATATAATGATTTCTAAGTTAAAGATAGCTGTCTGGCAAGTGCTGGGCAAACTTTGATGGTGAAACAGGCCAGGTGAATGAGCAGGTCTAGCATAATCATATCTAGCATAAACAGTAATAGTTGCACACAATTTGGACTGCTGGGTTCAACAACCACCATCTCCTCGGTCCTTAAGACAGATAAGTGAGAAAATTCAGGCAAAACACTGAAGTATAAGTTCTTTACAGACTGGGGAATACAACATTTGCTTACAGTCCCAATTCACGGTGGGGCTCCTCAGCCACAAACTCCAGATAGTAAGGGATACTCTGGATCTTGTCTCTTTTTTACGGGGTGGTATGTAACTGAATCGATGTAGTCATATGGGAATGGAAACTTCATTCCATCATGCTATAGCCTGCTGGTGTGAAAACCAGGCCCAAAGAGATGAGAAACATCAGGTAGGAAGCTATACATGTATTAATGTCTATGTGTGTAAGACACAAAAGAGGAAAGAAAACTTGATTTTCTATGTATCAAGGTGAATTTGTCTGATCTAGAAGCAGTGAGACAGAAATCCTTACTGATGCACTTACCTGATCATCCCAGTGGCTGAAGCATATCTGAAAAGAGTCTCTAGAAAAGAAGAACTGACAGAGAGCCATTGTGAAATCAGTTGTGTTTCTGCATAAACAAAATAATGTGGACACAGCAGCGTGAAAATGCAGGAGACAGAGATGAGACTTCTGCTGCTGCAGCAGTCCTTGCACCCTTGCAGCTAGGTTAAATCCACAGCCTGTGAAATCTGGTGAGCTGGCATTAGCATTCAGCCTCTTTAATGCACAGCTTTTTAATCCAGCTGTCATAGAGGTGTATGGTCTTACCTGCTCAAGGAGACAGAGAACTGTGAAGAAGACAAATGAAAATGGGATGGGAGGAAGGAGAATGCAGACAGAATAGACTGGCAGAAGAAAAATAAATTTCAGGTATGAGCTAAAGCCAGTGGACATAATGGTGTTTCCTATGAGTCTTTCTGCGATGGTAAAACGCCATCTCTCAGGAAAAAAAGAAATGAGAACCCTGTTATGTAAGAGAGCATTTCAGCAGAAGGTAAAAGGTAGAGTCATGTTTGTAACGCTGAACTCTGAGTGACAGCTTGGCACTTCTGGCATCAGTATTGAAGTGCAAACATAAATAGAATGGCTTATTGCCTCTTTTATTTCTTTTTCAACAATAAGGTCTGATTTTGGATTTACTGGAGGAATCACATTCATTTCTTGTTAATGCAGTGTTTACCAAACATGATCTTAACACAGGTTTCAGACAGCATATTCTTTACAGACTAAGTAGTTTTCTTTTTTTGCCTTTAGCTTTTTCTGGCTTAAAAAAACAAAGTTCACAGATCAAGCAGAATTTGACCTTTGCTGCTTAATACACCTTGGAGTGTAGTCCACAAACACAATTCCAGCTCTGCCCTTTTCAAGGGCACTCTGCCCAGGGTGCAGCACAAAACTGCCCTAAGGAGGGCTGAATCTGGGTCCAGATCTTGCAACAAACAGCCTCGAGAATAAATGACAACCATTTTTGTCTCATATTTTTGATCATTCTTTAAGCAGCAAATGTCTGGAACACTCGCAGTAAGTCTTGCAGAGGACATTGGTGAAAGTTAAGTAGAGCTGTATTTTGGACAATGAGTTTATGAAACACGGGGATGAAGACATTACTCTTTTTTTGAACTGCCCATTATACCACGATGTCTAAACACTAATTACTGTTGTCTAGAGGAAGGTGATTCACCTAAAGATAAATCTAACGGCCTGTGATCAGCAAGTTATTGCTCAGTGTTAAATTAGAATTTCGAGTTCATTTCTGCACTGCAATACTTGCAGTATCACAGTCAGATGATGCCAAAAAGCATTTCTTGTCATTTGGCTAAAGGAAAGTGAGTGTTCCCCAGTAAAGAGCTTTATTACTGAGTCCCCTGACTGTACATCCAACATGCAGGCCTTGTGCTGCTTGAATCGAATCTCATGCATAGTTAAATACCAGTATTGCTCATTTAGCCTCTCATTTGCCTCTGGTTCTAATAAGCCAAGCACTAAAGCTGATTTACAGAACTGCACTCACTCAGTATGAAACTTGGCACAATAGTCCTTCTCTTTCAGGGCAGTCAGAGACTGGCATAACAACAGATTTCCAGCAATCAATCAGAAACATGATTGATACTCTCCTACCATATCAGGCCTAGCTAAATCTGTGAGCTGCCTGAACAGTATGTGGAGGTGCAGCAGATCCTCTGCTGACATTTTTCTAACGCAGCTTGTAGAAGAACAGAGTCTTGACTCAGCTTGATGACAAGAGAACAATCAATAGGACTGTTCCTGGTGCTGGACAAAACACTGGCTGTATTGACTTCAGAGTCTCCTCAGGCATTCCCATGGGCACTTGACACATGCTGCTGCTTCAGGACCTCGCACAGCCAGTTCCCTTAGAAAGGAGGGATCCTGCTCTGCTCAGGCTAGAGAAAGAAACCAGTCAATACCCAGATCGATGTTCCTGCACAGCCGCTGCCCCTCCTCTCCTGGAGGAATTTGATCGGGGGCCAAAAATGCAAAGGTCTCTTGGCCTGAGTGTGTCACCCATGACTGAACACGTCCCTTGGAAGGGCACGGGATGCCGTGCATGGATTGTTAGGAGGTAGGCTGAGCTGGTGAATCACCAGGGGAAGGGGTCAGTGCTCTCCCCCTCAAAAGCACTGCTTGTGTTTCCATGCCTGGACACAGTGCCTGCCTGTGATGCTAAACGAGTGGAAGCATCCAGGGTGCTCTCTCAGCTGGAGAACTTGGCTCTGATGCAGCACTTTGCTAATGCAGCTCTTCTCTCTTTGTTACCAATGAAAGCTCAGTAGGAATTAGCCTAAAAATCTGTACATTGTGCTGCATTGTGCAGCACAGGTGCACCTACCCCTGAGAGTGAAAAGATGGAGCAGGCCTAGAGCAGAGGAGAATTGCAGAAGGCCCCATTTCTGCTGCCACCTTGGAGTGAAAAGAAACATTGCTGCCTAAAGGAGCTTTTATTTGACTGCTAAACATACTTCTAACCATGCCTTTTCCTAAGCGCAAACCCAGTAATGTTCCTAGCCTCCCAGGCACAAAAACATCTTTAAAACTTCATTTCCAGTTGAAATTACATCTGTGCTTCAGATGGTCCTAAACTTTTATTTATATATAAAATATTTATTTATTTATACAGAAGCTCTTTATGTATTTATCTATAATCAACATTTTTGTTATTACTGAAGTATTATTGTAGCATTATACTATATAATAGTAGTATTATTATCAATATTATTAAAAGGAACACAAACAGAACTTGGATAGTAATTTTTCCTACTCCAAATTTCCAAAACAACTTTCATCAGAAGATGACACTCCAGGACTATTAATTTCAGCATTGAAAGATGCTTCCTCAAATTGCTATTATCTTATCTGTTTGCAAATAAATCTTAGCTAAATGAGGTATTTAGTGCTACCAGTGCTAATCTATGCTCTGAAATTCCTTCAAAGAAAGTGGAACCATGGGTGTTGTTTTTCTTCTGTATAAGAACAAATTAAAGAAATTAGAGGATTCATATCTTTCTGGAAAAATAAGATACAAAGCTCAAAACCATATGAAATAGTTTGCCTAGGCATTTTGGCAAGTATGGTTTCAACTGAATAATTTATTATTGTTTCAGTGTATATGTAGTCCTGTTATGTATGTTCTACTTACTAATGAAGTAACTACATAATTAATAATATGAAGCTTCTTCATAGTTTGGAGTTGTTGCCTCTCAGTTATTGCACAGAATGAGGCTGTAAGAATATGAAAATGCTCAGCTGAAGAGCTGATCAGAGTGAAAATTAGACCCCATTGCTGCAGCTGCTGCCTGTGGAGGCACAGTGATTCGCTATTGTAATATTGCATTTTGCTGTAAGATTACTTTTTTGAATTTTTATAGACTTTCAGCTGTACAAGTGTAAGATCAGGCAGCTTTCCAGAAGGAAGAAAAAAGAGGATGGTGTAAGCTGTATTGAAAGAAGTAGAATCTAGAGAGGGAAGCAAGCTATTAGTCACTTACAGGGCAGAATGCTCGATGGGACAAACACTCAATAAAATAGAGTCAATAACATCCTAGTCCTGCTCTGATTCTTACTTTTTTTTTTTCTCTAGCACCATTCTTTTATGTCTTGATAAACTTTCTGTAGTCTTCTTCACGTCTCACTCTTTTCATGGAAATTCTTTGATTCTCTTAAATTGCATTTGCTTTGTTCCTTCCTAAAGACTTCTGCTTTTCCTGTGACTGTCTCCCTTCAGTGCTGTCTCCCCGATAAATGTCACCAGGGCTGTCTCCCTAATTTTTGTGTAAGCACTTCACCAGCTTTCCTTTCCCTTGATTATCTCCAGTTTTTTGTTCTCTTCTTCCCAAAGAATGGGAGTCTTGGAGACCTTCTTTCTCCCCAAAAGCCTCTTCACCATGCCCCTCAGCCTTTCCACATTTCCCTAACTCCTTCCTGCAACTGAATTTTCATCCTTTTATACAAGTGCCCATGAATTCCTCCATCTAGGTGCTGGGTTTTGAGCACACTAAACACTTTTATGATTTGTTCTTTCCACACACTTGCCAATGAAAATTATGAAATTGATTTTTTCAGCGACTCGAGGAAACTTTACTTTTTTTGGTAGCATTGCAGCTGGGTCAGGGATGCCGAAGGTCCCTGTTAGTAAGTAGCAGCAAGAACAGATATATGCATCCAGTGCCAGTAGGTGGCCAGAGAAAACAGCTCCTGGTGTTGCTCAGGCAGTTCTTTAGTGCCACAGGGTGGTCTGTAGTGACCATTTCCACCATACAGTTTTTGTGTATGTATGTGCTGCTGCTTAGTGGCCATTTTTGTTGAAAACATTAGTAGAAATTTAGATGTGAGAAAACAAGTGAATATTCCATGCACTTCTAGCTCCCACTGTTAACTGGCATAGTGTCCTCTGCCTTCCCTCTAGAACTTGCTGATTTCTTGTCCCCACTCTTCTCTCTGTAATGCACTGAAGAGCAGGCTTGATTTTACCTTGACTTTGCTTATTTTTCTTCTTTCTTCTCAAATTTCTTTAAACTTTATTTTTTAATCTCCTTTAATATGACAGCAAGAGTGTCCAGCTCCATTACAGAAAAGGCTTGTGGCTCTGTTGAGATGTAGTGAGAGCAAGTGAGGCTTGCATGACTTCTCTAACTGCCTGGGAGAGAATTCCTTCATGCCAGTTCTCCCAGGCCTGGGCACAGCAAAGGCAGGTCCTGGTGGCTCTGCAGCACCTCTGCCATTGCAGCTGCTGAGAGGCTCTCCTGTTTTGCAGAAATTCCCTGGGCACTCCTAGGGAGTTTGGTCTCTGAAGCCAGAGAGAACCAATTAGGACATGGGAACTTTCTCCTCATTTTCCAGTCCCTGGAAGTGCAGGGAAGGCTTGCATAATACAGTTATGTTCCCTTTCTGTCTGTCAAATGTCTTACCTGGATATTTTGCTGTCTGCAGAGTCCTATCTGGAAAGAAATAATTGCGGCAAGACTGAGAAGGAGCATCAAAACAGCTACCTCTTGTACTCCCCTGCAGGATTTGAGTTCAGACTCCTGTCCACTTCAGATTCATGGACCTTCTGTCTTCACCTTCTCTGTTTTGAAGGTCAGGCACTCTACCTAAGTATGCATCTAAATATTCTCTATCTTTTCCATCTTATGCCCAAATTCTTTCCCCTTCTCCCTGCTTTTACACCAGTCTACATTTACATTGTGTCTATCACTTATGCCTCATTTGTGTCACTACAAAACAGGAGAGAATCAAGCCTTACAAGTGTAAACAAGAAATCCTCAGAGACACAATAGCATTTCTACCCACTTTGATTTTCTTTTCTTGTAAGTAAAAGATAATTTAGAAAGCCTAATTAAAATTGATCTTGATTCTCTGAAACATTGAATGATGCTGCCCTAAATCAAAATTATAGCAGCTATTCTTTTAACAATCCTGAGACTGAAAAGAAAAAAAAAAAACCTGTCAAAACAGCTAAGAAATATTATCATTATTGGTTTGCTGGCTCAGGAAACAATACCAGTCTTTGAACTGCAGAGTGATATATTCTTATTCAGATAGGTGGCTTGCAGCAACCCAAGAAATCTATCCTGCTGTTCCCAGAAGGACAATGTCACAAAAGCTAAACCTCAGCATGGCAGTAGCAGTGGCAGTAGCCTCAGAGAGGACTCACTGCAGGCTACATAGACACAAGAGATCATCAACAAATCCTGCCAGGCTGAAGGAAGGACTGATGAGCTTCATGTAGGTTTCCTGTATAGAGGTAGGATGAAGGAGAAGCAGAAGGAAAAAATCCAACCCTCCCCAGTCCCAAAACTGAGTCAATGGTAAGCAAAATGTTAAGTCACAAAGTAGCAAAATGTAGATTATTTTCCACCGTGACACAAAAAACACGCCCCTCCCCCAAAAAAAACCTAACCAAAAAACCACAAAACCAAAAGAACTTACCACCCCAAACTGTATTTCTAGAAAGATACTGGGCAACATAATTAGCTAGGAGACACGTCTGTGGCTTTACTTACATATGAACATTAGTATACAGTAAACACTCCACAAATGTCTTTTTAAATGAGGAAAATCCATGCAATAACAATTCTTTATACTAAGGAACATTGCTGTAATCCTAAGCGCTTTTAGACCTGCTGCCTAAACCAGCTGTCAATGCATGTTATTTGAAATATTCAAGAAGTTGTTGTCATTCAGTGAAATACTTGCCAAAGTACAGCTTGCCTTCCCGTAAAGGATAACTTTTAATGCTGCTAATGAAGTCATGTTCTGCTAATGCATCTGATATTTTTCTTGGAGTGAGAACTGCACCTTTCTGGATTTCAGTCTGGAGCTGTTGTGCCATCCTTTTTGATTTTTATAGGTGCTTTCAAGTTGTAGAGTATCCATTAAACTCAACTGCAATGACAATTTTGGAAAGATAGTAATATTGTATGCTGGAGATAATTCACAAAGCCTTTATTACTTGAGTGCTTAGAAACAGAGAAGCACTGTAATGCCTAAATCCCACAAAAGCTGATTATTTTCCTCCTGAGCTTCAGACACAAATCAAGAAAATGCATCTGAATAGGAGGAAAGGAGCTGCAAAAACAGGATTGCTGAAAACATTGTCCTGGGTTACAGATCTTCATCCCCATCCTATTTATGAGTTCTGAATTACTAGGAATCATTACTTAAAAAAGAAAAAAAAATAAATCCCTGAGTGCATCTGAATCTGATGCACTCATGTAATCATTATTGAAATAACTTATATGCTGCAGAGATTTAATTTCTTATCTGTACATAAACTGTGAAGCAGCAAGAGACTACAGAACACACCCACCCACATATATATATATATATATATACATACATATATATATATATATCTTTGAGTTAATAATCAATGAGCAAACAGCTAGGGCTGGTGGAAAGTTCAACATCCACTCATGGTAGACAAACTCATCCTGAATGGACTATTTAATGCTGGATAAATGAAGAATGAAGAGTTGGTCCCTCTAGGACATA
The DNA here is from genome assembly GCA_025920805.1 of Petroica traversi. NCBI lineage: Eukaryota > Metazoa > Chordata > Aves > Passeriformes > Petroicidae > Petroica > Petroica traversi. Next base: position 13,012,426 of record JAHLSL010000044.1, on the reverse strand, counting down.
AATGCAGGATTCCACATATAGGAAGTCTTTTAAACCAAAGTTTTTGCTTCAGTCATTAAATTAGTTTTTCTTGCTATATGAGATTAAAGGCAAGAGCAGCAAAACATTCACTTCTGCATAATTATTGGGCAACCTCCTCTACATCTTCCATAACATGGAATTCGAGCAAGGAATAGATATATTGGCCTTCAAGATTTTCTGAGCCACACTTTGAAGCTAGAGAGACACAATTTAGGAAAGGACACAGAATCATAGAAGCAATCAAAGTTGAAAGACAAAAGCCCAAACCCATAAATGTAAATGCATGAACACCAGCCTTGCAAGTCCCTATTGAGATACCTTAATAAGTGGTGTATACACATGAAATTCCCCCAGAAGGTGTTTTAATTTTGGTTATGGTGGCAGGGAAATAAAACCAAGGCAAATATGGAGAGTAAACCCTCTCCAATGAAGTTTGGGTGTAGGAGCCAAACTTTAGGCAGACATGTGGGACACAAGTTCACGCTGATTTATAGTCAACACCTGCAATATTTTAAGACCTTGGGTTACCTGAGACTGACAAGAAATAAACAGTTACGTTCACACCTCTGGCATGCTTTATACATGTTGTGTGGATTTCCTGGCACTTGTATTTTCTGGGATTAGTTATGTATTGGCAGTCTCATATATGCATTAAAGCAGAAGAGAAAAGTCCCAGTATTTCTGAACTCACCAAAATCTATTAAATATTTAGAAAATGCTTGCAGGACTATGTAATTCCTACAAAGCTTGGCAAGACAGAAAATTCCACCTTTTTGCAAATTTTAAACAAATGTATATTTTCCCACAGCTAGAAAGTTCAAAGCAATTAATTTTACAGTTGTAAGTGGATACCATGTCTGAGAGTAGTAAAACCCCTGCACCCCTTAAAACTTGCAAAGAAATAGAGACAATCACAAGACCGTACAAACTCAGACTGGTTCTACCTACATTTACTGGAAAAGATGGGCTTAGGTAACAAAATAACAGGTCTTGCTTTAAAAGGTAGCATCATGAAGATGAAGAAGATCTCCTCCTCTGTGACTGGAAAGAAACTGCCGGCATGACCAAGTCATAGGACAAAAGGTAAGCCTCACCCATGTGCATTACATCCACAGCTATAGCAAAAACCTCCACAGAGCAGTCAAAGTTCATGAGCCCCTCTTTCCGCTTCCACCCTCCATGTGTGTGTGAGAGAGACAATGCCCTCAATTAAATAAAAGTAAAATAAAAATGAACAAGCTATTGTGTTTATGCAGAATATCTTATAAATAGCTTAAACCAAGCATATGCTGGCTGAATGTTTTAGCAATCACTACAACCATATATTTGGTTTTCCAGAGAAATGTAGGTGCAAAAGAAAGCAAGATCACCAGAGGATCAAAAATTGCAGAATTTCTTTGATATTTGCTTGTTCTTATATGAAAGTACAAGTTAAAGATTCTCATTGTGCTACTATCAAACTTCTGTTTATACTTAAACACTTGTGCTACTGAAAGCTAAGAAATCTGTCTCTGAAACTTTTAATGTTGAGCACTCTTATAAAATGTACACTTGATATTTGCTATTATTTTCAGTGAAGTTACAAGTTCTTGTATTACATTAGGTTCATAAATAAAGAGAAATTGAGCATATACTGTGCACCAATAAAGTGAAGTAATAAGATGAAGTCATAAGAAATACTTACCCAATAATTACCCTGTATTTGAAATCCCTCAGGGTCAAATTGAAGCAGATAGACAAACAGGAAAATGAAAGGAAAGCCTTCGTGTTTATGGTATTACATTCTTCTCCCATGAGGAAGGGACTGGCTGGGCCTTTCAAAGACTCTCTAAATTAAAACCTATCAGTAGTTCTCACAAAACAAATAAACAAGCAAACAAAAAATGGAGAAACAATCCACTCAGGGAAAAAAAAACAAAACAAACCAAAAACACTCCCCCAAAACTTAGAAAACCTTACAGAAAATGAGAATCCCAACCCTTTCAGTTAAGCAAGTGAGAGACTGGATTGCTCCAAAGGCCTGGAGAAATCTAAAGATTAATTAGGGAATCACTGTTCTTGGTGATCCTAAAGTCCTGTGCTGTTCTTTAAAGTAGGAACCAAAATCTGTAACACTAAGATGAGAAAGAAAGGATGTTTGGAAATTTAAACACAGTAGAAAGAAAATTTCCCACACCTGGAAGATCAGTAGAGACTGCCCCCCTTTTTGAAGAAGTCAAACCAGTGTCTGTGACCTGGTTACTGGAAGTTCCTGCTGCAGCCATGAGGAAAACGAGCTTCACCAAGAGGAGGTGAGAGGTAGCAGACATTATTGGCAATGGGCAGTGAAAGGTCAAGATTTAATATGAATCTGCGTGGAAAAACATCTCTTGGCACACCATCCTAAACTGCAAACTCCCTCAGACTGAACCCCTACCCCACATTGAAGAAGCTGACAACAGTTTCTATCTCTCCCTCTATCTCCCTTTTTTTAGCCACAGTAGCAGCAGGCATGGGACACAGAAAGGCTTTCTAGAGCTAAGGAAAAACCACTCCAGCTGCCAGACACCAAACTGCCATGGGTGCACAACTCGGGACAGTACTGTCTTTGGCTCATGGTGTGAAGCCCTGGGAGGGGATTATCTCAGCTCAGGCAGCAGGAGAAGCCTTCATGGTGACTCTCCCTTCTCCTGTTTTCCTGGCAATAGCACTAGTTGTATACACAGCACTGATTTGATTGTATGAGAAAAATAAAACTAACTGCTTTAGCAAAGGAATAGTCTTCCTTAAATCTTGAGATTATAAAAAAAGTTTATTAGAAACCATTTTCTGAGAGAAAAACATAAATTTGGCTAACCTGATCAGTCAGAGCATCAGGCTGCACTACCTAGAAACTGAAAACTGGTGTTACAGAGCCAGACAGGCAAAGAGCCAGACAGATGGCACTGCAGTAGATGGGCTTTTTATCTTCACTTCTGGAGACTTTCATGATAACTTGACTTTTAACTGTATTCTGGATTGGCACAGAGCAGCTCAGACAACTAGCATCCTTAAATTTAAAATAAAATATATTGGCAATGTAAATGTAACTTAGGCCAAGCTCCCCATCAATACTTTTTATATATTCTGGCAAAGGAACAAAGGCTCTTTTTCATGCTGACTCTACTGTATGACTACTCCCTCCTGTGCTAGAGTCCTTCTTGTTACCTTTTTATCTACAGTATGTTCACTGCATCTACTAAAGGTTACTGACCTGTACATTTCTGGTAAGATCTGAAGCTGGAGAAAAATTTAAAGCTATGCCATCAACTGCAGTGTGACTCAAGCTTGTTGTGTAAGTGGGGACATTAGGCTTCGGTGTTTCTGAAGAATCAGAGCTTACAGCCCTGAAAAACATCATTTGATATGTGCACTGAGTGAACATCACACCATTTCTCAGCTGGCTGATTTGCTAACGCGGGATATATGTCAGTAAAACCAGTGGAAGTGAAGTGCAGACTGCTGGAGCCAGGTAGCCTCAAGTGGATGACTTCAATTAGCTGAAGCAAAATTAAATGCATCCAACCAAAGAGATACTCACTGAACACACACACCCACTCCTGAACCTCAGTAGGTGAAAGAACAGGTGCATTCTTTATCCCTGTTGAACATATAATATGTCACCCTGTACTAACCTTGTTTAATTTCCACTTTGTTTCCCCTTTCTTTGCTCCATTTGTGTCATCTTGATTTCTATCTTATGATCCAGTTCATTTGTAGAAAACTACCTTATGTTTCTGATAGATTTTCTGATGTGGAAGTGTCTTTCATCTGCAAAGCTCTGCATTTGATTGCATTTCTCTATGGGGAGTTTTTTTCTGATGTGTCACTGGATGCTGGTACAGAGAGAGATGTCATCTTTCTGAGAATTCAGAGTGACAGCAAACATATATAAGCTAAATTTTTAATGTCTGATCAGACTGCTCCTGGTAGAGTTAAGCACTTCAAAACAAACTTAACTTGTAAAAAAGATGTTGACCATGAACTTACAGGTCTTTCGAAGAACTGCAAAGGCTTCATGATTAGGCATGTGCCAGAAAATCCATACTGATAGTCGACATTGATATCCTCATCAGAAATATCCCCACTAAGTAAAATTCTAAATAAATGTTATAAATCTTAGTTTTCCTAAGAACCTTATATAGTATCAATGCTAATATTTAGATACACATGTATTGTAAAACAAAATGGTTTTCAGGGTAATTTGAGACTTTCACCAAGCACCATCCATAAAACAGTATTAAAAACAGATTTAAAAGTGCATTTTTGCTAACATAAGTCACAAGGTTTCTGCCTAACTGCTAGTGGATAAACTATATTACCTGTATATCCATTTCAAGAATAATACTTCAACTGATGACATCAAACTAGGCTCCACAGTAAGAACAAAGCCAGAATACGCATTAGGTTTTGCCAACTTTAAGATTCTTTTGAGCATTCAGAAAGAAAAATTTTGCTTTCTAGCTTAATCTTTTACCATTTGAATAGGCTGAAATTTAATACAGGCTATTTCAAACTTGAGCACGCCTGATAAAATATAAAACATGAATTGTTTTAAGACTTCAGAATACCAGAGACTTATTGCAGACATATCATTGCATTCAGCTGTACTAATCACCTCCAGCACTTTTTGCTGAGCACTTGCATTAAAACTACTTTGCATATGAATGAAATTCATCTTTCAAACTGTCTGAGGTTTCCTCAAAAATACCTTCAAGAGCGTGTTACAACTCTCCTGTAGCTTTTTTGTACATTGGCTCCCTCTCCTGTTCATTGGGCGCAAGAAACTGATCCAATGCAGCCAATTAAAGACCTTTCTCAGCACTTCCATCACTGTTTTTTGGAGGCATGTTCCTGAGAATCACCAGAAAAAAACTTTCTTAGGTATCCAGTTGAAACAGAACCTTTTTCAGTGAATTTAAAGAGGAGAGAAAAAAAAATAAAATAAAATTTAAAAAAATTGAAACAATGTAGAAAGATTCTTCAAGTAAAGTCTTTACCTGGGAACATTTTAGAGTCCACTGTAGAGTTAAAAGGTGTCTGAATAAAGAGTACATTTGAATAGTAAAGTAAAGAAGCTGCATGCAGTTCAGACATGAAAAGTATAAATTGTAACAGTAATATGTGAAATGAAGAAGAGAAAGATGAGATAGGCAAGCTAACCAGTATCAATTTGTACGTGAGAATTACAATTAAAATTTTTCACTATGGCAAAAATTTGTGGAACTTAAAGTGTGGTACCTTTCTTGTAAAAATAATTCTGGAAGCAATACAAATCTAATAGCTAATATTCAAACAGAGAAATCTACTTGGCACTGGTGAAGCTACACCTCAAGTCCAGGGTCCAGTTCTGGGCCCCTCACTACAAGAAAAACATTGAGTTGCTGGAGCAAGTCAAGATAAGGGCATCAAAGCTGGTGAATGGTCTGGAGAACAAGTCCTATGAGGAAATCTGAGGGAGCTGGGGTTAGGGTTATTCAGCCTGGATAAAAAGAGACTCAGGGAGACCTTAACACTCCCTACAACTACCTGAAAGGAGGCTGTAGCCAAGTGGGGGTCAGCCTCTTCTCCCAGGCAACCAGTGACAGCAGGACACAGCCTTGAGCTGTGGCAGGGGAAGTTCAGGTTGGACATCAAGAAGAATTTCTTCAAGGAAAGGGTTGTTAAGCATTGGAATGGACTGCCCAAGGAGGGGGTAGTTACCACTCCTAGAGGGGTACAAGAACAACTGGATGTTGCACTTAGTGACACAGTCCAGCTGACAAGGTGGTGGTCAGTCACAGGCTGGAATCTATGATCTTGGAGGCCTTTTTCAACTGAAATGATTCAGTGATTTTGTGATCGATAGAAAATAAAGTGACAGAACAACTGGACATAAAATGACAGAGTCTTATAGGAAACATGGCAAGGTATGGAGAAGTCTGATTTCTTTTCCTCTCTGTTCTCCAAACAAAAAAAATCAACAGTAGAAGTAGAAATATGACACATACTTCCAGGGAGAGGCTGGTTACAGTCAATGTAGGAACATTCCTGCAATGAAATCTGGGTAAGTAAGAGGACCAGATACTGGTGATACATAAGTGACAATCCTGATACTTTTAAAATGCAGTGTATGTGCATCTTCATTCTTATATGGAAAGACCATACATCAGCAAATGCTCATATAATCATGTTATATCTCACACTAAAACAAACTCCTGAGGCATAGTGCAGGTAAAAGCCACATAAAACTACCTGATTTAGTTAGCTCTATTAAAATTTAGAACTAAAAAACTAAATAAAAGGCAATGTCCTATATCTTAAGAACAATGAGACATCTTAAAAAGAAATTGCCGCCAGACACAATTGAATGTGGCCATCAGAAGCCAGTTTCTGTGGATTATTGTAGGGTGAGAATAGAGCTCAGTATTTCTGCTAACAGCTTTTCATTTTGAGTGCTTATAACCAGAAGACTGGTAGTAGGGTAAGACAGGGATAGACTTACAAAAATAAGCTTCAGCACATGGAGGAAAGAGAAGATGGGAGCTGGAAGAGTGGGTGATTCTGAAAGGAACAAAGCAGTGGCTCATTGCATAAGCAAGCTGCATTAAACAACTTTAATGAGACGTAAAACCAGCAGAGTAATGACTTCTGATCTCCACTGCCAGGTTTATTTTTATCCAATGCTGTTTAAAATTAAATGCATAAATAACCTGGAGAGAGCACACCTCCCCTGCTCCCAGGTATGTGTTTTGAACACTGTGCTATAGTTAGCTCCTCTTTTGCTAATTTTCTCTCTGACTTTCCTTTTGCATAATGACAGCTTTAAGAGAGGCACAGAGCATCTTCTTCGTAGCACATGGGTTGAGTTTGTTGGTTATTGCAGCCTTCTGGAAACTGAGGATTTGAATCTGAATGGTGTTACAGAAGCAAACATCACCCACTTATTTTACCTCCTGTGACACTGACCTCTAAGCAGAAAACAATCATTCAAAAGGTGACCATCATATTTTCTGTATTTCAGATCACAAGAAGAATCCTGGAAAAAAAACATGTAAGTACTCACATGCAAGTTCTGAATCATGAGCTGAGTGACAACTACCTGGAGTCCTGACTCAGGCATTGTAGCACTGGGAAGTGACAGGATTTCATACCCTTTCCCAGGGTTAACATGTCCTACTTCTCTCTCCGGGCTGCTCACCTCCCAGAACAATCTGGTTTTCAGGACATCGGTCTAAAATGGTTCAACTCATCCTGTATGGAGTAAAAAAGACTTCTTTTGGCTTTGGCCCTGGAAGAGATTTCAGGACGTGCTTTGGATAAAGGCCAATGGTAAGGCTTACTATAAAGGTAAATGTGTGCATTTCAATGGGCTTTGATATACACGAGAGAATTAGAATATCTAATTATTACCTATTAGCTGGTTTTGTTCTCCCCTGTGAACAGGAAGAAGATAATGTACCCGTTTTTTTAGAAACTAATGAAGTATTTTATACCAAAAAAGGAAAATATTACATAACCCCATACAAGACTAGAATTATCAAAATGAAGATCTTTATCTGAAGCAATTGTTTACAATTGTACAGGTAGCAACAAATGGAACTTTCCCAAGCTGGTTGTAGAGTGATTACAGTTCAATCATTAAGGCTCTAAATAAACGAGAGCTTCTCTACCACTACATTTCAACTGGATGTACAACTAATAAATTTTGTAGCTTTGTATCTTACTTATTTTGAAGTCATACTATGAAGAGGTGTGCTTTTGCATTTCACTTTTTTTTCAGTCCAGTTACTATCAATCTTCATTCATTTGCGTAACTACATGTGAAATTATCACAAGATCAGTTTCAGAGGCAAGCCCCATCAAAGCTGTGAACCTGTAGCCAAGAACAATTTTTATGGGGTGGAGCAATATTCGGCAGTGGTGATTTGATTCCCTAATTGGGACTGTAAAGAAACTACTGAGATACCAAGTGTCAGAATGGAAAACACTGAACTTGGTACTTCATTAAACAAAAGCAAACCCCACTCCTCCACTGCATAACTAGGAAACAAAGAACTAAAGTTGGATTATGAAATTGATCATGATGCCTCCTTCCCACCCTGCAATGAACCCACCCAAGCCCTTGCATTAACACCTACATCAAGTGATAATCCAACCTCCTTCCCTTTCAACATTCTTTGCTTATCCATTAGTGGAAACACCACAGTATATTATTTCTCCAGTGGCAAATGCTGCTGGTTACCTACCACAAAACTTTAAAGCCATTGCTGTCTAGGGCTGCACATATAGAAAGATGAAATTTTCCCTAAAGTGTCATCAAGGATGCATGCTCAGTCTAGAATTAAAGCTAAATTTTCTCAGTCTTCAGTATTATGTAGAAGCAACGCTTGCGTTTGTACAGCTGAATTGTGTCTTCTGGTTACTTTGGGCAAAGGATCACTCTGCTTCCTCCTGAAGTTTTTCTGATGACAGGTAACTCGTTGAAAATTGTAATCTGTGCAGAATTACTTTTTAAAATTATAGTATTTATAGAATTAATTACAGTAATTACCTTACTGAAAAATCCTCTTCCCCAATTGATCTAGAGAAGAAACAAGTGGTAAACAGGAACAGCTTGGAGATCAGTCTTCTTTCATGAAGGTGCTAAACAGAACCAAGCATCACAACTCTTTCTCCATGCACAACTCTCTTCACCCTTATCGCCTCAGCAGACTGCAGAGCTGGGTACAGCTACATTCTGTATCTACAACTGCTCTGTCAGGATTTCGGTATGGAAAAAAAACTAAGTTCTGCATAGCCCTAAAAGTGCTGTGACAAACGTCACTTCTGAAAACTGGAACAGTAATGAACTACTACAATTTGAAGTTCTCTCTTAATAATATTTTAGTTAAAAGACTACTGTTGGTTAATACTGTATCCAAAACTGCAAAAAATGCTGTTTGCAGTTTAGTCTGGAAATAAAAAATAATCACAACACATATGGTAGAATCACTGAGACCACAGTTAGTAACCTTAGTTCTTTACACTCATTTACAAAGAATAAAGCCTTTTACAATTCCATTATTAAGTACACTATTCTACTTCATACAAGTCAAATGCAGCCCATCCTACATCAGTTGCAGCTTTTGAGTTACCTTGAGTTTTCTCCCAAACAGCACATCCCTGAAGAAGCTTTGCTGGTTCTGGTCCAAAATACTAACTTTACCACATTTATACTTCCCCCACCAACTCAATCAAAATTCACATTTTTCCATGTGGAGGCTTTTTTTGTCATTTCCTAGTGATGTAAATCTGGGCACCCAACTTCACTCTGCATTCCCAATGCTCTTCACTTAATTTCATACACATACAGCAAGCAAGACTTTTAATTTTTTTTTTTAATTTACAGTATTGATTGCTCCAAATTATGCCTTACTGTTGGTACACAGTAAATACATTCTTCTGAACAACTTAGTATGAAAAAATGCAGTTAAAACATCAAAAATACTGCTTTACAATGTGCGCAACAGAACCTTCAGAAGTAACGATGGTGGCTACAGCCAGGCACAGAGGAAGACTGCTTGTTTTTGTCTTGTATTTCAGTCTACCAGCACACTCATTCCTGCACCCCTCCATCTGAAACTGCCTGGAACACTGGATTTTAGGTGAATGTGTCTGCTGAATTAAGAAGATTAAATAACTCCCAGCTTGGCTGTCAGCACTTGTATTCCCAGAACAGGATGTTTTTCCTCTTACCCTAAGAATGGCTGTTCTCAGATTTCCTGAGCAAAGGGTAACACACCAAAACTGGAGAAGTTTCTGAAGTGAAGCTGTACTCATAGGTGCATGCAGCTGTCAAAGTCTGGATGAATTACGTAACATGCTTCCCCTCGATAAAAGACAAGTGGCTGGGCACAACTGCCAGTTCACAAATAGTATTAAATCAGATGAAATGCACTTTTATCACAAGCTTTAGACAGATTAATATATATTGCAACACCTAGCACTGATTAAATTTAGAAAAATATTATATTGGGATTGGGGTTTTTTTATAGCCTTCGTTGTTTTGTTGTTAATGTAACAGAAGATGTACAGTAGAAGATGCCAAAACCACCCTGCTTTTTATTGTTCAAGATCTGAGCTGTCAAGGCTATTATGCTGCTGACAATTACTCGTTTGATTATTTACATTTTCTTTTAAACAATGAAGAGGCAGGAAATGTTTATTTTTTTTTTTAATTTTTATGATCAAGGATGACTGAACCCAATTACATAGTTTTTGTTAAGTTAATGGCTGCCAAACAAGCGTGTACTCCAGTGACCCATCGTGAGCAAAGTTATCTTTGACAGATTTTAAGGTTAGACACAGTACATGTAAAAATAGAAAGTTTAAAAACCAATCTCATCGCAGACATTTCCATTGCCATCTCCTTTGTGAAATAAATAAGGCAGCAGATAACTTTTACTTTGCAGTGGCAACTTTGAGGTATGCTATTAAGTCTGCTCTCTCGCCCTTCTTCTTAATACCCGCAAAAATCATCTTGGTTCCAGGAATATACTTCTTTGGATTTTCCAAATACTCCATCAGGGTATCCTCACCCCAGGTGATACCTAAAAGAAGGTAAAAAAGAAGTTCATAAATTCAAAATAGTAAACATTTATATAATTGCCCTCTGCTCAATTTTTGTCAGGTTTTTCAAACCGTCATCAAGAACTGAATGTTTTTCTCCCTGAAGAGCAGCTTTAAGTTTACCTTTGTTCTTATTAGCATCCGTGTAAGAGAAGCCCTCGGCTTGCCCAGTCTTGCGTCCAAATAGGCCATTCAGGTTGGGTCCAGTCTTATGCTTGCCTCCCTTTTCAACCGTGTGGCACTGGGAGCACTTCTGCACAAAGATCTTCTTGCCTTTCTCCACGTCTCCCATTGTCAGCACTAGAACCGAGAACACGCACAAGAGGTCAGTACCACAACCTCAAGGTCACCGACTGAGCTGAAACCTTAAAAAGCACCCCGCTGGTTTACAAAACCAACATTTGCAGCTCGTGAATCTGGCAATTCTCCAGCGCACTCTCTGTCCACAGGCTACAGCTCCTAGGCCTGAAGATTAGTATGGAATCACCAGACTACCTGGAAGGCATCAAGGTGGTAAATGCGCCGGAAGGGCAGGAAAACCCTTCCCTCAGACATACTAATTGCCCCACAACACTTAAAGAATACGGCGATAATTCCTGAAGAACGAATTTAACACAATTTCTATGTTCAGGTCGTACAGCCGGGCCCGGCAATCGACCCCCCCCAGAGGTTTCCTCCTAAATATTGCCCTAAACCAGGACAAGCTGTAACACAAGAGCTTCCTACTCATGAACGACCTCGTGTAAAAGCACAGGACTCCTGCCAGGCTTTTCCTCTGAAAGCGCACCGGCCCGGCGGCAGGGCCTGGCGCTGGGGCAGAGGGCACCCGG
>JAHLSL010000044.1:12974889-12996493 GCA_025920805.1 Petroica traversi | reverse complement strand
TCATTCATTCATTCATTCATTCATTCATTCATTCATTCATTCATTCATTCATCTGTGGGGGAGCTGGGTAGATAAGAAGATCCAGGGTTCAGAGTTACTGTTTGTCAATTAAAACAAGCACAGACCTCAAGCAGAGAACACTGACTCAATGACTGCCTGCACCATGTGGAGATACAGGGTTGCCCTGCTCAAGCACTTGTCCCAGTAGCCGCCTGCAGACTGATGGATGTCTCGTGATCTTGGCAAGTAGCCTTGGACCTCAGAATAAGACAAGAAGTGTGGCATACAACTTCTCTGAAACCAGTTGATGGTTTGAGACAAGTAACACAACAGAGGCATCTTGTTTGGATGAGTACAGATGAGTAGTGAGTACAAAACATAAGTGTGTGAACTTGGGGTAATTTCCACTGAAGTGTGGAGTAGCAAGAAAGGACTGAGTGCAAGATTTGTCCTAGGATGGGACTGCATCAACTTCTGTTCTACTATCAGAAAAATCATTCTGAATCCTTATAAACCTGTTCCCATACTGAAAGTAAGCTAAAAAGAGAGGTGATTCAAGATAGTAATTAAAAAAAAAACAAAAAAACTTTTTAAATTCAAGGACACAGTTAATTAAGTTAACGCACAAGGGCAGCCACATTTGAAAGATTCAGGACCCAGCAATTTTTCAGAACTTCAGCTTTTCTTAAAAACATAATTGTGTTTCTTTTGGAAAAGGACTTCAAAATTAACTTAATGTATTCAGGAATTGAAAGGCAAATGAAAGGGTGTTCTTTTATCAAATCCATTATGTTTTTAACTTTAGAGCCAATCTCACGTTATTGTGGAGTCTGCCCCAGTTTACTGGAAAGCTTAAATGATTAGAGGCATAATAAATGTCCTTGAACGCTGTCTGAAAGTCTGATTCCATCTGACAAAAAGCATTCTACAATAACAGTAATTTCTACTAGCCTTGTTTTCTACTTTTGGATGGCAAGTAATTGGTCAAAACTCCCACATTTTCCATTAATTTTCTTTTCTTTGTAATGAATCAAACAGTTGGAAGAATTTCAGGAATATCTTGTTTGGAGGGGATGACAGTTAGTACATGGATAACACATTTGCTTTGTGTATCTGTGGGAGCCAAGGATTACTGTCTTCTCATTTACATGGTCAGTTGGGATATTGTGTTCTGAATAATCCAACCTGTAAAGTGGAGAAGTACCTCTGCAACAGCCTAAATTCAGATATTGTGAAATTATTCTCCAAAGCATCAACTTTATCCAGAGAAAAGCTTAAAATTAAGAGTCCCTTTATAAGGAGATTTTTGTGGTTGGGTCTCATTATGCAGTGATGATATGCTAATCTAGTGTAATCTGCTAAAGTCTATGTAGTTCTTGTGTCTGAGGTATAGGCCAGACAGGAGGAACTATCATGAAATATGAGCATTAGTATAGCCCCTTGAGTCACACAGGAATCTTAAAACAAAAGCTTTGCTTGCCCTAGAGTTTTCAAAGAAGAAACCTTTTATAACATAAATAGAAATAAGGCCATAAACTGGCAAATTTGTCTCTACTATCCCACAGAAATAAAGCTGGTGTGGTTCGTCAGGGCTTAATCCTTCTAAGTGTAAACCCATTGCCGTGCAGAGCTATGAGGGCTCTGTGTACAGCAGCAGGATGAGCTGTTCAATGTGAAGCATGAGCAAGTCCTGAGACAGCATGTTCATGGAATGTCTTCATATTCTTCTTCACTGAGAGGAAGTCACTCCTGCTGGTAGAACACATGGGGTATTTCTGTCAGTGGAAGGGTAGGTTTCCTCCCTGTGAGGATCTTATGCTCGTTTTGCTGCCTGTTGTGTCAAGTTTTCATGAGTTTGGTCACCAAGTTATCACCCGGCTGGTAGTTTTAGAATCAGATTTTAATAGGCCACCTTCATTGCTTCTGGTAGTTTTTAGAATCAGATTTTAATAGGCCACCTTCATTGCTGCTTTTTACATCTGACTTCAGATATGTGTTAAGTGTTTTATCAGACCAGATTAGGGGTTTAATACTGTTTCTGACAATGATGAATGCTGGATGCTTTGCAGACATGAAAAAAAACTACACAGGATGAGTTTATAGTCCTAAGGCATGGAGTTTCAGAGCTCTGAGCACACTTAATCCAAACTACTTGTGTTGAAGATGTTTTTTCTTTTGTTGTTAGGACATGTCTCTGAGCTTTTAAAAAAAATTTTGTGAATCTTTTTGCCTTCATCATATTCCCAGATATTTTTGCTTTTTGTTATTTAGGAAGTGTGCTGAACAAAACTAAATGCAAGATACACAAAGAGCATAATATTCTGTCTTCTCTACTGCTAAACATTTATCTGCCCTGAATTCTACTAGAAGCAGAGCAAAAGGCAGGGGTCTGCACTTACTTTGAAATCATTCATCTAGGAGGTTGCAACCATTTTAAAACCCATTTGTGACTGAGTTGTCTTCAACAGTTCTTTGCAGTAAGTTTTTTCATACTTCACTTTAAATTTAATCTTTTATTATGCTGCTCCGTTATTTTTGTACTAAATCCTCTAGATGTTCTGTACTCTTCTTGTGTCCTAATAAATGCATAAATCACCTCTGTTTTAGCAACTAAAAGTCTCATTGTTTCTGAAATGTGTAAAGGTGGGATAGAAAGTGAATATCCTCTCCTAATGGAAGATAAGGTCTCTGACTCTGTCATGTCATTGTAGTTGTATCCTTTTGGTAGCCATGGAGCCCTTTGTACTCTGAATGCTCACTGCTGGGACACTGTGTCGTGACTGACCTCCTGAAGATCTCACACATGAATAAAATCATTGGGGTTTTATGCCATGATTCTTTGCTAGTATCTGATTTGTAAGGGAAAGTTCATTGGATAAAGACTAGCTGGAAACAGGGTTCTGTTTGAGCTGTGTATTTGGGGTGTGGTCTTGCCAGTCCCCTGAGCTCTGGTGATTTGCCTGAAGGGAGAGGGGAATGTATCTGATTCCTTGATGGGACATTTTAGAAAAATGCAATGAAAAATTCTCAATGAAAAGCACAATGGTATTTTGTTCGCTCTTTACATTCTGTCTAGGAAACAACTGAATTATCTCTCAGTTAATTAAGAGTTTAAAAAAACCTTAATGGATGCCTGTGTGTTGTTTCTGCTTCTTTAATCTCCACTTGGCTGCAGCTTCTTAAGATAGGCATTGAACCAATATTAGCTGTTCCTGAAAAAGCTGTTCCAATATTATGTTCCTGAAATCTATGTAGCAGCATCATAAATCTGTCAGCACATGGAAAATAGCAATTTAAGTGTATTCTTTGCATTCTATTCTGAGATAGCTTTCCTCAAAAGTTTAATTTGCTGCTTTCTTATTTTAAAAAATATTTTAAAAAATTATTCAAGATATTTAAATATATTGTATTTGGGCACTGTTTTGTTGGGTTGGTTTTTGTTCACACTTCTCAGGAATCTGAAACAGCTGTGTGACCTCAACATTGCAGCAGAGCTGTCCTTCCTTATTTCTTGCTCTATTTTTTTTTTTTTATAACCACCAAGTTAATGCCCATTATTAATCCCTGGCTACTGTATTGATCACTTTCAGCCATCTATACCTGACTCCGAATAACAGATTACATGTTTTCAGTAGCTTTCCTGTTTCATCCTAAAGGTCCTTCAAATCCCTGGAACATCTACTAAGTCCCATTCTCCCTCTACCCGACTTCCCTTCAGTTTAAATACAGTCTCTATGGCCTTTCCAGTTCTTTTGAAACATTCCTGTCTCAGACAGTGAGTGAAAAAGGAGAGAGGAGTCTGAAACACAAGCCACAATAGTCTGACATAGGAATGCGTGTTTGGAGAGGCCACAGTCAGCCTTAGAGCTGGGGACTTTGGGAATGTGCTGTGCACAGACAAAGAGACTCCATAGCTCATGTTTGTCCCCATGTGTGCATGGCAGTGCTGTCTTTATTGGCATTTGACTCCCTGCAGAGTAGCAGAGGATGCTTTTAACGTGGAGGTTTGGTGTTTGTAAGGGCCTGCAAGGAGCCTTTTTGGAGCAATAACTCTGATCCCAGCTGTTGTTGGCAGCACATGCATCATTGCTCCTTTCAGAAACGGGAGCAGCCTCTTTTCTGATCCTCTCCTCAGCTATTCCTGAAGCTCCCTGCTGTAAACATTAAAAATGATCTTGTCATACCCACCCTAAGTTTATTCCCAGTCAGACTGTAATGCTCATTTATTAATCCATTTGGCCTTTAATGAACCAACTCTTTCCAAACCAGTGTTTATCCCACTAACATGTTTCTCTAGAATAGTCATGTTTTCACAGCCTCTAGACCCAGACAAGCTCTTCTACTGTTCTCAAATAGTCTGCATATGTCGTGGCCTACTCTAATTGCTCTTATCTTTACTGTTTCAATTCATTATGGTTCTCTGGGAAAGGCCAGGCAATTTGTATCTAAGTTCTTTTTATCTGTTATTCCATTTTTAAAAGAATGTGTCAGTTAAAGAAATAAAAAGCATTGAAATCATAGGACTTGGGTCTCTTTCTCTCAGTAGTGTAACCTGTGAGGATTTTTTCTTTCTCCTTTTACAGGATCATGTAAATGTTTTTGTGCTGCTGTCTTAGAAAAGGAAAGTTGCAGCTCCATCAGCGCTGTCTGGTGCTGAGGAGCTTCACAGCTAGGGATCCATTCTGGCAGTGTTATCTCTCTTGGCCCATCCTCTGGTCTCCATGCAGGCAGACATGTTGATGCCAAAGTTTGTGCAACAAAATTCTACTTTCCTCATGCTTTGCATCCAGTGGTAAGCTTGGCTTACTTAGGTTAACTGGATTTTCCCATACTATGTGTATGTTGATCCAAATGTCTGGCTTGAAGTCTTTGTAGGAAAGTGAACGTGCAGATTTTGGAAGGGATTCAAATTTGGGCCTCCTGAAAGCTGCTGCCCCTACAATGCTTCTTTTTGCAACTTATCAATGATTTTCAGCGGGTTGTTTATTGTTGGGCTTGAATTAAGATAAGGAACTTTCTGGTAGCATGTCTGAGACAGAGTGTCCTGCTCTTGGCTCACATCCCATTTCTGGTCTGTGCTTTCTGTCACTTTGCACTGCTGACCTGGGCTGGCTGCTCTTTTTATTTCAATGAACATTGTGCCTTAGGTGATGACAACAGTGGGAATGCTGAGTGCAGGTGAAGGCATCTGAACACTGAAGGACTACTGTTCTTGCAGAATTGATTAATGGGGTTGTTCACCCTGAAGTAAGCATGCAGTGCACCCTTTCAGGAGGACTCACTTGTGACACACCAACAGAAATGTTTCTTTCTACATGGCAAATTTAGCAGGATTTTTACTGCCATCTATGCCTTTTAGCAGGAACTGCTTATTTTAGCAGACCTTTGCCTGTGACTAAAAAGGCACAGTTAGAGGTCACTCAGCCAAAGAGAAGCAGCCCAGACTGTCACTACTGGCCCTGTCATAAAGGGAGCTCAGAGTCACTCTTTATGCTTTGGAAAATAAAATACACTGTTCCATTCCAGTGCACAAGATATAAATGGATACAGATGTCTTGTGCTCCCTTCTTTCTTCTATAAGCATCTCTCTTCCCATATGAGTGATAGTAAAAACAGTGACTTGAATTAGTGCATTTTTAACTTCTTTTAGGAACAGTAGCAGGTGGTTTTTAGGATGCTCAGTTGCATGTGACCTTTTAGCTTTCTCAACCACAGTTTGATCCACTGCTCACATCCTGTTAACGTGTATGAATCATTTGTATTGTTGAGGCTTCAGATGCTGGTGCAGAGTAAAAGGAGCTGTTCAAACATAAAGTACATTCGAGTCCCATAGCCAGAGAATGAACTTCAGCAGTTACTGTGCTGAACAATCTCAGTTTTTGATATTCAACATATGTATTCCCTAACTGGATGAATGTTGTTCAGGTAAATCAGCATGGCCCAGGGTAGGCCTTTGCCAATCACACTTCGGAAGCCAGAGGGTGATAAAAGTGCTCAGTTTTGAATTATGTAAGGTCCTAGTCTGGATTTTCATTTCCAGAGACAAGCTGTTGAAAGTGTTCTTTGAAGTGTTCATTATCATAAAGCAAAACATTTTTTTTCTTCATCACTGAAGAAAACGTTAGACAGCTTTTCCATTTCAGATAAAGGGATTCAATTATCAGAAACTTGTAAATGCATCAAGAAATGCAAAATTTAATTCAGAAGGGATTTCCTTACTTGGTCCTGTTTTAATCCAATAGAAGAAAAACAGGACAATTTGGGGACTTCTTATGCAGGGCCATTTTTGACTATAACTAAGAAAATGACAACATCTTACTTAGGTGCCCTGCTTTATGTAAGTCCATGCAGTCTGAACCTGCAAATGCTATAAAGCCAGCAGGGCAGGAATGTGTTCCTTCTCTTTTACCTGCAGAATTGCTTAGTCAGTTACAATTGCTTAGAGTTAAAATCAGAGCTGTGTATATAAAGCCATCATAAGTAATGATGAATTAGCAAAACACAGCTCAACTCTCAACTTGATTTGCACTGCTTATATACCATATTATGCTCTGCTTGCATGAGCAGCATTTAATGCAGATAATACCTTTTCACTTTTATACAGGACACAGAGAATATAAAAAATGTTGAAGAAAACAAACACAGCGTTTTTCAATATAGTTTTATACATTCTTAAGAGTAAATCTTGGTATTAAAATAGCATCTGCTGTTGCTATTGATGCACCCTAGAGGAAGAAAGGCAAATCATTCTTGCAAATGGAGGAGTATAAATCGTAGAAACTCTACCAAATGTAAACTGGTATGGTTGGTAGGGAAGCAGTAGTCTGCAATGGTAATAAGTTACTTATCAAACATAGTGCAATAAGGACAGTAACTTGGTGAGTTCTGTTCAGACTGTCCTGATTCATAGCATCTGAACCTGTAACTGGTACCTTCCAGTCTCTACAGTGTTGCCCCATTCACTTGAGAGCTGCCAACTCATTTTATGGACACTTACTCATACTGCTCAAGGCAAAAGGTCTTTTTGAATTGCTGTTGTGTTTTGGTGCCAACTTGAAATGATAAGATGAAAAGTAAGCAGATAATCACAAGAACTTCCCCTCCTGCAAACCCTGAAGAAGCCATTAATCCATTACAGAAGGTCTGTCGACCAGCTGTGTCAGGACTGATTTAGTATTCTGAACTTTTGCCTCTGCTTTGGAGTGAGCTTTGCCCTGTGCTTAAGTATTATCAAAGAGAAGGCTTAATTCTGCCAGCTGAATCTGATAATACTCTTGCCAGTCTTAGTTGTGGTGGAAGCATGAGGTTCTTAGTAAATGCAGTACTTATCAGTTCCGTGTCCTCACCTCATTCTCCAGTCAACCTGCAAACTGCTCTTATGTAATAGTTACCCAGAATGAGGCAATATACTGAAACTCTTCCTAAACAGCGACATATTTTATTGTCACACATTTTTATGGGTTAGGAAAATCAGAATTAATCCACAACCCCCTTGAAAAAGTCAGATATTATATAGTTTATGTGTCCTTTGTTACTAAATGACTAAAAAATCAATATCTTTGAGAAATTTAGTGGCTAATAATTTGTGGTCTCACATCACTATCCCAAATAAATTAATTTAATAAAAATTGCTTACCTGTGAAGACCTGACTGGATGTTGTGATCTCCACACCCCTTTCAATGTTTTGTAGCATGTTGGTTATCTTTAGTGAAAAGTTATATTTGAGCTCTTAAAAAGTGATGTTGGGGGCCACTATATTTGGTGGATTTGGATAATATATTTGACCCTTTTCTTTGACAAACTTGGAAAGCTGAATGATAAGAAGAAATAGGTAATGTATCAACCAAATATGTGCTTTACAGAAAAGACTGTTTTAAAGACTTGAAACAACATCTGGTCACCCTTCTCTCCCTCAGTTATCTGTTTAGCAAATGCTAATAAAAGTAAAATCTGACAAAAAAATGTATTTGCTGCAGTATTAGTACTCCAGTGGGAGTTTGAACAGGTACACAGTTTAGCTGAACTCAAGTCAAATATCTTGGAATCATGTTCTTCATGGTAGTCACATATGGTAGGCAGGCAAAGCTATGTAAGCTTTCTTTTGTAGTCATGATTATAAACTGCCTTAAAATGAACTGCCTCTTATTGTTTCCATTGCTACATCTGTAAACAGTGTGTCTACATGGATCAGAATGACAGATGGGTCTGCATTTTTAGCTGTAGATGAATGCTCATTATAAAGACAGCTGTGATGGTGGGAGAGGTGCTTTCTGTGGGCTGCTGCCTATGTCTCTTTTGCCTTTGGAAACCGAACTGATGCAAACAGGACTCATCGCCACTATTTTCATACAAAATCAGCAGGATTAGATCAATCAGCATCACTTAACCCAGTGATGTGTGATGAAGACTTCATTGAAATACTCTGTGTGATCGTCTGCACCATTATATCTGGAAATCAAATTGTCCCAGGCTAAGAGGTGGTGAAAAGCATCTGAGAGCTGGAACTTATACCAGGAAAAAGCTGCCTTTGTAGAAGGCCATCTTCCCGTTGCCAATTGCAGGAGCTCTGGGTTGATTCACACACCAGCAGGGAAGATTCGTACTGCATTTTCTGTGCACGATTTTTACAAATAGGGGCAGCAAACACTAAAGCTTAATGGATTGTGAAGCTCGCTCTGAACTCCTAATGTCACCATCAGGAATAAGCAAGTGTTTCTAGAGGTCTTGTAAAAATGAAGCTGCTGTGCAATTAGTTTCCAACCCCATTTCTGTCACCACTTTTTATCTTTCCAGTCTTTCAGCTTCCTTTTCCCTTATTTACCTCACAATGATGCTGCCAGCATTAATTCCATAATATATACTATTAGTTTTGTAAAGGTGGGATGTGGAAAAGACACAAAGCTTTTAAACACAACCTTCTGTTTGCAAAAGTCACCTGAGTGTGGTCCGAGTTATCTGTGTTTAACCAAGGATTTCTCCTTCAGTCATGAGAACTGGAGTGTCTCAGTCTCAGAGAAAGTCAAAATGGGGGGGGGGGGGAACAACAAATAAAGGCCAATGGTAACTGTCCTCTTAGCTGGTAATTCTGAACCTGTTAACTTTGCTGGAATTAGATTTTCGTCTCTGGTGATCCTCCTGTTGTGCAAAAATAGGCTTTGTAAGTCCACCTTCACACAATCAGTGTTTCTTAAATTGACTGGTGATCAGCAAAAACTGACTAAAAATGACTATTCCTAGCATTACATTTTCTGTGGAAGGATTTTGGTTTTGGGTGGACAAATACTCCACTAAAAATCACTCATGAACCCAATTATATAAATGACAGTAGAGAATTTTTCTGATGACTGGGAATGGAAGCCAATTGATGCAAACTGACCTCCCGCTTAACATTATCAGCGTTTACTTTCCTGAAAAGCTTCTTATTCATGCCAGCGTGTGCTTTTTCTGTTTCAAACAGTTACTGCCAAACCTTTCCTGCCAAGCACTGCTGTGGCACATGGAGGTGCTGGCTTTCTCCTGTCCCAAATTCCCCCTAACCCTGTGTGGTCAGCAGCTGCCAAGTGCTCCTCATCAGCTCATGCAGGTGACCTTTGAAATCTTCAGAAACAAAGTACCTGTCGATTATGAACAAATGACTTCATGCCTTTTCCTCCAATATTTTATGTACAACACTCTCAAGGTAAAATGCTGCTGGGGTTAAAAACAAACTCCTCATGGTGGCTTACATAGTATTCTGCAATAGTGAATGTCTAGGGTTTCGTCTCAGACTTCATAAGGGATGGGAAGAGTAATTTTTTTCTCTCTGGATCTTGTTCTACTATTTGTGCAGTGACAAAATGTTTTAAATCATTCAGCTCCTATTTCAGGGGTATTTCTGTTGACCTCAGTGAACGTGGCAGGCATAACTTTGTCCCAAAAAATGCTGCTACCTTTTAATCCCACTGATGAATTTTTCTTCCTTTTTCTTTCCCTGTTTTGGACTGTGAAGAATTAGTTGTCTAACAGGAGGTATAAGACTCACTAAGTGATCCATCATGCTTTTGTGGGGAATGGCAGCTGTGCTGATAGCTCTCTTGGCTTCTGAGGCTACAAGGAGACCACATGAGCTGCTTTTATTCGCAGTGCTTAGACGCCATCCATGATATTGCAACTCTCAGCACATACAGCTTCGTTTTAAGCCAAGGTGCTCACCTTGACCACTGATGTAGTCATATTCTCTTAAACTCCAGCAGAAGAGTGTCACGGCTGCCATAGTATTTCTAACTAAGTTTCAAGAATAAAGGGTAAGCCAACAGAGTTCTTGCTAATCTCTGGTCTTCCACAGAACATCCATGTCAAAAGCCTTGCTAGACATACTGGGATGAAAGGATTGGTGACTGCTTGCATCAATTCCAGTGTCTCAACCCTCTGGTGATCTGAAGTTTGGGAGCATGGTGTACCTAGAAATGTGCATAGGGTAGAGGTGAGAGGGGGCAAATGGGAGGCACAGTCATCTTGGATTGGTTTGAGTTGTCAGGAAGAAGGACAGAAAGAAAGAAAATTTCCTTATTTCACATTTCACTGAGCTTTAGATAAAATATAACACTTTTCAAGAGCAGGGAGAGATGTGAGAATAAAGAAGGTGATATCTTAGTTTTTAATCCCCTTTTGCTGGCACCCTGCAAAGAATTCCCAATGATGCTGTCCTTGCAGCTTTTGTTCATGATCAATCATACCGATTCTCATTTACTTTTATGTGGCTTAAGGGAACTTAAGATTCTTGCACAGCTCCAATTAATAGTAACTGAGTTTGTGCTTATGTAATCAAAATTTGTCTCTAAGATGACATTTATTTCTGGGAGGAAGGAGGATAAACTTAAACTGGAGATTTTATGGGATACTGAGAACTGGGATTTGATGGAGTGCCCACGTTTCTGTGGCTCTTCTTTTCATCTTAAAGTTTTAATGATAGAGTAATTTTATTAAAATAACTGATTATTAAAATCAGGGGAATAATGAACTCTGAGGAAAATTAAATCAGCGGTTTATTCCAGTAGGAAAGACTAGCCCCCCGTTCGGATTAATTTAACTTTAGCACTACTGCATACAACACCTTACTGACAGCAAACACCTTCCCTCAGCTGCTGTGTAAAGCAAAGTCACAATCTTGTACAGGAGCCAGATTAATTCAGTTCATGGAGCTGTGCATCATGACATAACCAAGCTGAGGCTTTCTCTCTCATAAATCTTCTTTATGATAGAGAAGTTGTGCTTTATAGGTACTCTCAAACACTTTCATTCACATTAGGTAAAGAGGCCAGGATCAACACAGCCAAGAAAGCCCAATTAACCCTTAGGCAAGTGAGCAAGATCAGTATTTGTTAGGAGAATGTGGGAGCTGAACAAACATTACTAATCTTCTAAACCTAATCATTGCAAGCTTCGTTCAAGAGAGAGATTTGTGCTTCATGGTGTTGCTGCTGCTTATTGCCAAGGGACCTGCATTGTGCAATTATGGCCAGGAGAGGAAACACATACCCTTTTATTTCATTGAGGAAAGATAAGATATGGGTGAAATGTACCTAGCCAAAGTGTCTGGTGGTTTGGAAAGCCTATATTAGGAAGAAATGTAAGAGCTTACCTGAAGTGGCCTGCTCTCATTTGCATGTCCCACACTTTATCTGAATTGGTGCAGTCAATATACATTGGGGACAAATCAATGTGTAAGCAGTGCAGTGTTCTTACTGATACCACTCATTACATGTGCAATGGTTTGTGTTGCCAGGTGCCAAAGACAGGAAAGACATCAGGAACATGGGATGTGTGGCATGTCTTTTTAAAACAGAGTGAAGAAAAAAAAAAATCTATCTTCTTAGCCTTTTTTAGTAATAAGGTCTATATTAGTTAACAATGGTGTGTTCTAATAGTACAGAAAATAATTTTTTAAGATTCCTTTTATCACTATTGCAAAACAAAAAACACACCCTGTTTATACTTGTAGGGAAATTACCTATTCATACCATGCTAATACATTATTTGTATTTTACCTTGGAGACTTATTTTTAAAGGCAAGCAAAATAAAACACTAACTTTAAAGGGCAAGAATTTAATCACTAAGCCTAGCTAAGAGTCTCTTGGCAATTTTACCAAGTCAGAAAAATATCTAAGGTTGAAAAAGTAATTATTTTGCTTAATGGTTCTTTGTGGTGTAATAAAAAATGAAACAAATGCCTGAAGTAAGTATTACTGGGCTAGAGCCCAGTATAGAGCTCCAAAATACTGTGTATTTAATAAGAAAATACTGTGTATTTAATAAGAAAGGTTTATCTACCAGGCCTTGCTTCAAAGGGACTTTATTGTAAATAGGTAGGAGATGTCAGATGAGAGCCCTTTTTAAAGCTTTATTATTTATACATTGTCACACAATGTTTCTTGTTTCTTCAAAAGCTGTACACCCAAATCTGCATATTGCTAAACCCCCTTATTTTTATCAGTGAGAAGAGGGATGTCCCAGATTCATTTCCAAGCAGGAGATGATGGTAACTTCTCAGGGCTCCTCCCCTTGTTCAGCTTGAGGACACAGAACTGTTGTGATGTTAATTGGCCCTGCAGAGATTCCATCATTTCAGCTTTAGCAGTTCCTGTGGAAGCTCTCTTCCTCCCATGGCTGGGGTTTGTTCAGTGGCCTGGTTAATGACATAGCTGGGACATGGGAGCTGCACTCAAGCTCTCTTCATGTCATCTGTCACTCAGGGTGCAACAGGGCCACTCCATCATTGCATTTGTCTCCAAAAAGAGAGGTGTCACACAGCTAAAAACAGGAGATATGTCCCCTCACTCAAAGAGTTTACTTATTTCTTTCCATACTAACACAGGTGTTTAAACTTCAGCTTCCAGATCAATTTTATTCACACATTCTGATGCAAGATATAGAAGTCATGCACTTCATTGTGAAATCTGTGCTGTGATGCTATGGGACTCACTGCATTCAACGTGAGGTGTGATATCTCACAAATTGCTGTGCCAGCATAACTCATGCCTCAGCTGACCTGAACAAAAAATCTACTTTTAATGTGTGATGCTACAAAGATAACAGGACTTAAAGTGTTGAATTCTGGGAACCATTTGAATATTGTTACATTTATAATGAACTGGGACTCTGATTCAAACCATGTCTGTCTTAATAATGGGAAGCCTTTATAGAAATGCTAACAGACTGGCAATCTTTGAGAGTTTATTCCATGGATAATTCGAATTGATTTTTCATTTCTACTGTTAGAATTGGTATATATCTACCAGTGCTGTAAATATGAAGAATCCTTCTTAGTATTTCTTTTTGATTCAAATTCTGTCACAGTTGTATTATTGTAACAGAATGTGAATTGAAAAGAAATACTAAGAAGTATTTTCAGTTTCTGTTTTGTTGTGTTACAGTGTGACTTGCTACATTTTTCACTGCAATAATTGGACATATTGCTGATACCCATACACATAAATAAGGACAGTCAACCTGCTTTGAGCTCTGCCATGGCAGAGCTACTTAACTACCATTGTTGATCACTTTTCATTTTAACATCTAGACTTAAGGCTGCAATAAAATAAGGATGAATATGCATTTTCATGACTGCCACGATTTAGAGAAGGTTTGTGAGCTCAGGTTGTAACAGCCAGCAAAGTTTTGCATTTCTAAGGGTAGACAGAATATTTGTTATATTTTTAAAACTCATACTGGTTAATAAAGCCTGAAGCCACCCAGAATGGATGGCAGAAGAGAAAGAAGAAAGGTAGAGCTTTTCCTGGAAAGGAAGTAAGATATTAGCAGTTTTTTCAAATTTGGCTCTGGAGTTCTATTAAAATTTTTCTAGAGCGTGCCAGCATCACACAAGAAACTGTTGCTTGGTATTGTGTTATCTGCCCCTGTATGTTCAGTCCACAGAGCATACAGAGTTTCCTGTCTATTGAAAATAAATCAAGGCTTCTATTGAAAATAAATCAAGATTTACGCTCCCAGTTTGAAAATGCCCAGAACAAATCGAGGGTGTGGTCCAGGTGAACACCATCCCATTTCCCAATCAATGAGTGCGCTGTGGGCACTCTTCAAACGCTTTTGGATAAATTAGGCATAAATCAAGTTTCACATGAGAGAGAGTACTGTTATGGAGACTATGGCTTCCGTGCAGTAGTTGTGAACTTCCCTCATGATGTCAGAGCATTAGGTGGAGAGATTCACTTGTTCAGTAACAGTGATAAGGGACACATTGGAACTCGTGCGACTTTTATGAGGGTCTCCTACTTAGTACTACTTTTCTACTCTCTGACACATGCTAGGAACCTTTAGGGATCTGTGTCTCTTCTCAAGTGTGGTTTTGGCCTGAAAGAGATGCAGCATGGGGAGCCTCATGGCCTTCACCTTCTTTTCTAGATCAGGCCAGAGAACATTTTGCTTCTCTTTCCTGTTACTTTCCCATGTATTCTGTAAATTATTAAGAGAATCAGATGTATCATGCTTGCCAATTTTAACAGAAAGGAAATTACAACTGGAGAATAAATTGTGTCAAGTGTATAAATTGACTTTCTCTGCAGTCTTTTATTCTTGCAAAGGGGGGAAATCACTTATCTTGCCTAACCTTAAAACCTGTTTGGTCAGGAATCTGCAGGTCTGGGAACCACCATGGGTCAAGGAGCTGGGAGACAGCCAGAGGAATGTAAATACTTTGTGGCATGATCAACAGCAAAACCATATTAAAACCTGGAGGGAGGAATAAAAAGGACAATTTTCATTCATTCTGTGCTGTCACTAAACCCACTGGAAACCTTATTGTTGTGGCTTGTCAGTGGAAGGGCAGCTGCCAATGTTGTAGCCTGATGTGTGTGTGTATAACTAAGGCTTTGGGCAGAGGCTGAAGGGTGTTTCTCAAGGCCTTTCCCAATATCTGTGGTCTTGTTTGATGTGAACTTGAGGACCCTTTACACCTCTAGAAGTGAGGAGGCAACTACTTTCCTCCAGCACATTTGACTGGGAGAGCACATGTATGTGACCCACTGCCAGTGCATTTGGCAAAGCACATCTGCAGTGATTGATTCCAGGGCAAAACTGCACAAGGATAGATAGTGCTCATCCCTAAGGCAAAGGCATTGTTGGTCCATGAAAGTGTAAAGAGTTATTGCAAATACATTTCCCACAAAAGACAGTAATGGCTCAAAGGAGCCCTCACAGGCTATAAGGTAAATAAACTGAGTGTTAATAGCTCCCAGGTAGGTCTGCTTAGCACTACTCAGAGCTTATTTTTCAGGAAAGGTTCCATGTGGCTGTCACCATTTAATACTTCCTGGTGGCAGGAAGAATATTTGCTCTGAAAGTCCTTGGACTGTGAATGTGGAAGACTTTTTTGTGTCTGTGTTTCACTTTTTGTTTTAAAGGATGTGTCCCTTCCTTCAATTTACAGGTCTTCAAAGACCGAGAAAATAGAATATTATAGGGAAAGAAAATGCTTAAGCTAGGACAAATGAAAATAATTGTGAGACCCAGCATATTTCAGGTTAAGATGTGAGTGCATAATAATGGAGAAAAAATTGTAATGATCTCTTGATCAAATATTCAGAGTCCAAGGTTATGTACTTTTCAGTGTGTGTGGGTCAGAATTTGACCTACTCCTGTAAAATCTTCTTCCTCCTTATGCAGCTGGTACAAGGACATAGAGTCACAGCAGTCCCTGGTTGCTTCCTGTTAAGGAAGAAAATCCCTAGAAAGGTGCTATGATCTCTTCCTCTGCCTGTGTACCTGGATGATCTGTTCTGGTGAGCAACTGTCATGAGGAATGCACCTCACAGCCCTGTGAAGTTAACTGTGAAATCATCACAGAATTAATATCAGGTTTCTCATATACTTAAGTTATCAATGTAAGAGGTTGTTTATTTTCTTCATTTGAAGAATTTACATCTATGCCTCGAGCTACCTTAATCTAAAATCCCTGGTAGTTTGATCAAGTGTTTTGCTGCTGCCATCAAGTGGCAAAATGTTGGATTGCAAAACTCCCACAGCTCCCAGTTTTGCTCAAAGACCTCATGAACAGCGCCAATGAGGAAAATGATCCTTGAAAAGCCTCCTCCAAAAATACATCTATATAAATATGTATGAGAAAAATGGACTGAAATGCATATGGCGTCATGGTTATTTCAGTAATTTCGGTTTAATCTGGATTCTAATTAGTAGAAAGAATAATATTTTTAGTATTACTAGTTGATGGATATAGGCAACCTGTAAAGCAAACTCAGAGATCCTTGTTGAAGAGCAACTTGAACTGAAGTGACACAATGCTGTATTCTGAATTTCCTTCCCAAATGTGTTTGCTGTCTTTTGTTACTAGCTAATTCCTTTTTACAGAACATGGCCCTTTGATTTCATATCATAGCTGCATTTCATATCATCAGAGTAGAATGAATATTCAGTTTGAATATTCACTAAATTCATAATATGTTCAACTGAAATTTTAAACTTACCTTTCATCATTCATACACACATCACTTTTTTTCCCCCAGCTGAATAACATCATACTATTGTTCAGTAGAAAGGCCTCTGTGCAAAGAAAACACACACATTTATAAAGCTTATGCTCTATTTCCTTGTACAAATCAAAATAAATTGGTACGTTTTTGTTTTGATTTCTCAGGGGATTGCTAATATAACAACTCATAGATACAGCTGGTGTGGAAATTATCCTGCATTTCAAAATCTACATCATGCAGGGCTGAAATTTGTGAAGTGCTGAGCACCCATGCCTGACTTTAAAGTCCCTGAAAATGCTGAGTATTCCCCCTGTGAAAGCGTGACTCTTTCAGTTTCTTACCACACACAGGAGCTACAGCAGTGTCCCAAATGGGTACAAGCTCCAACTTTTTACCCTATAATAAGTTATTTGTACACTCTGGGGATCACTTTCATCTCCTTCTGAGGGCTCACAGAATCCAGCCAAACTGCATGGTGCATTTCACTGACAAGGATCTGAAGAGAAGACAGCTCCACACCAGAAAACCAAAACTAACAGCAGAGAGCCAGCACAGAGTGTGAAAATGATGGAAATGCAGGAGGAAAGATCTGCCATAACCAATATGATTTTCCTAGCATTAGAAAAAGCATTAGAGTTTAATTAATTCTCTCTATGGATACTTCCTGAAGTTTTATTTGCAAATTCTATTATAAGCATTTTTAGATAGGCTTCTTATGCTTTCTCCACTGTAATTTGTGCCAGTACTATCAAAGGCACAAACACAAAAATACTTCATTTGAATCTTGCCCACTTCAGCTTTTTACTCTGTAATTATTTGCACTAGACTAAGCTTTTAGTTAATATCTAGCCTGGATCTCTGATTTTGAGATCAGTGAAACTATCAGGGTTACTGTTGTTCTGTTGCTTGCCTGTTTTCTGTGTTTTACAGAAACTTAGTAGGGAGGAAAGGCTACTCTATTTTGCCCCAGAGCAGCCCCATCAGGATTATACAGGCTACCTGTGTATGCTCCGAACTACTCTCTTGTACATTTTACTGTGAGAGTTGTCCAGGACAAACAGCAAATGGATGTCATTTACACAGGTTTTTGAAGTACCTTGCAAACCTCTTCTCCCTTTCTGACTGCTACGTGTGTTTTCTGAGATGGGACTTGTAGTTGCTATGACTCGTCTACTTTTTCATGAGCTACTATGCCTGAGTTGGCCAAAAACTCTCCTGGCTTGCAGTGTGAGGGTAGGAATGTAGACACGTAGACTACACACTGCCTAGGCAATTTCCACCATGTGGAAAATGAAAAGTTTGTTTCTGGACCTCTTCTTTTCTTCAGCGTGGGATTCACTTGGATTAGTCAGAGGCTCTACACTTGCGTGCCTGGACAACAAATAATCCAAGGGATTGCATATTCAGAAAAGACAAACACAAGAGCAATTAAGGTTCTTGTTTCAAGCTCATTATACGTTCTTGCACCAGCCATGGTTCTGGGATGGAAGTCCCATTATTTAACACGTGCAAGTGCTGGACTCTCCCCCTGGGATGGGGTAGCCCTGCTTATATGTACAAACTGGGGGATGAGAGCAGCTCTGGGGAAAGAGGTCTGGTGTTTGGGTTGATGGCAAGCTGTGTAGGAGTCAATAATGTGCCCTGGCAGCCAAAAGGGCCAGCTGTGTCCTGGAGTGCATCCAGCAGAGTGCAGTGAGCCAGGCCAGGGAAGTGACTGTCCTGCTCTGCTGGAGCACTCTGTGCTGCTCTTGGTGCCTCAGTGTTAGAAGGACATGAGGCTGTTAGAGGGTGTCCAGAGAAGGGGACCAAGATGATGAAAGGTCTCAAGGGCAATACTTGTGAGGACCAGCTGAGGCACTTGGTTTGTTCAGCTGGGAGAAGGCTCAGGCTCCGTCAGTCTACACCTTCCCCAAGGGAGGCAATGGAGGGAGAGGTGCTCATCTCTCTCCTCTTTCTGGTGACAAGTGATAGGACATAAGGGAATGGCATGAAGGTCCATCAGGGAAAGTTCAGGATGGATATTTGGAAAAGGTTCTCCACTGTGCAGGTGTCTAGTCACTGGAACAGACACCCCAGGGGAGTGATCATGGTACCACATCTGTCAGAGTTCAGGGAGCGTCTCTTGGTAATGGTTTAATAGTGTTAGATAGTCCTGTGAAGAGCAGGGAGTTGATGGGTCCCTTCCAACTTGAGGTACTCTATAATCATTTCACTTAAAGGTTAGCTTGTGATAACAAGTTTCCAGTCTTTGAATCATGTTTTAACTCTTCCACATTCTAGTCTGCATCTTCCATTCCTGTTTTCCAGGAAAGGCTGCAGGACTGAAGGCTATCCTTCAGTCTGAGTTAATGCTCTTCTTTCAAAGCTTTCCTGTAAGTCAGTAATGGTGATCTGAATACTACAGGAGTGTCTGAACAACAAAGATTTGGCATCATCATTTGCCTGTCTTTCAGTAAGTCAATCTTTTTCTTTTTCTTTTTTTTTTTTTTAAGTTATGCTGTGGAAAAGGAGCCCTAATTCCAAAAGCATTCACCAACAACTCCTCAGCTGCTGTCTAGACATATCTCTTCTTTCACAACAGCTTTCTGAAAAAGCTGAGCACTGACTTTTCATTTTTATGCCTATGGTTTTGGTGGATGCTGGAAATTAGGCCAAAAGTGAAATCTTTAAGTTCAGAAAGAGTGTTTGGGACAACAGCCAACAGTAAATAATTATCAAATGATGGGCAAAAAATAAATATGGAAATTTGGAACTTCAAGTGTTTCAGCAAAATAATATGTGGAGATTTGTAAGTACCAATATATTTCCACATTCATATTCAGGGCATTTTGAAAGAAATAAGTGCCCATTTTTGGAATGCAGATATTTGTACATCTCAGTTTAAATTTATGTCCAACCATTTTGCTGCCTGGTGCTTTTCTTGGTAAAATCACTTCACTTAAACATTTTGTCTGTGAGAGGTATATGTCTAGCCCATGTTGGCTGGGGGTCTTCTCCACAAATTACATCCATTAAACAATGTACATGGAGATCCTTTTCCTTTGCTCAGTTGTCTTCTGGCAGTACATGCAGAACAATTCCTCCATGCTTGCTTTCTGCTCCTCAGGGAAGCTTGCAGCAATGAAGGGATTTCCTGAACTCTTTATATCTGAAAGAAAAAAAAAAAAAACCAAACCCAAAATATCAACAGTGATAGTTACCTGAAGTCTTTTAAACAATGAAAACTTGGCTTTATTTTCATGCTTTTGACTTAGTCAGCTTATTCTGGCTAATGCTATTAGGATGAATTGTCACTAGGAGACAATTACAACAGTGATTGGCAATTGTTTAATGAAACTTGGATCAAGTTGATTATCTTTTGGTCAGTGAGAGGAAGAAAGAAGGCAATAGATATGTGCAGCATGTGCTTCTTGTAGTGTAATTGAGTCTCAGCTGCCAGCACATACATACCTACACTCTCAGTACTACATAAGTAGCATATGGACAGCAAATATATGCAATAGCACAGATGGAATTTTAGCATCTAATTCCCAGATTTCAGAATCTGTTATTTATGCCTTTGAAATCTTCCCATCTCCATCTCTAGAGAGGGGTGAGAAATGTATTGTTTAGCAGCAGTAGTTCACACTGAAGGAAAGCTGTGTTAGGCACTCCCATGGATATGCTGGAGGTTGAGGGTACTCTGTACATTTCCATACATTGGTGTCATTTGAAATCAAGCATTCTGATGTGTAAGATGAACCAAAATAAGAATCTG
The DNA here is from genome assembly GCA_025920805.1 of Petroica traversi. Lineage (NCBI taxonomy): Eukaryota > Metazoa > Chordata > Aves > Passeriformes > Petroicidae > Petroica > Petroica traversi. The sequence continues at coordinate 12,976,250 of JAHLSL010000044.1, read as the reverse complement.
ATGTGCCATAGAGTATAAGAAGACATTTCTGTTTTCCAGTTTCTGAAGGAACTCAAGCATTCATTTACAAGTTCCATCTAAAGTTTTGCCCCCAGTTTGAAAGGAGTCAGGCAGATGCCAAGTCACCTGTGTGGCTGTGATGTTTGTATTCATTAAGCAAGCTCTCACTGGAAACATTAATAAATCATTCCTGTTAACTGCTATCCGTAAGCCACCAAGCTGCAGGGCAGCCCCTTTACCTTAGACATAAAAGAGAAACATTGCATATGAAAGTCTGATCATCTATTCAGTTCAAACAGGACTGTGTTAAACTTAAAATATTTACAAATCTCCTTCTCACAAAGAAACATTTATAGCTGATGTTGTTCCAGTGGTATTTGAGATCTCAACGACACATTAGAAAATTTCTCAACCCAGAGATTATAAAAAAGGGCTAAGGTGAACATATTTTTAAAGTGTCTATTGTGAACAAGCCTTAAGAGTATCAGCACTATAGGCAATGACTTAATAGAAACTATTAGGGTTTCCAACTTCCACAATTGTAGATTTATTCTGAATTCTGACAGGCAGCTTCCAGCTGTTTGCTCTTTTCTTCCAAGAAAAAACCTACACCACCAAAAATACTAATGTTCTGGGAACAGAACATCAGTTTGCTAGTGCCTTTTTTATTATTAAAAAGTTGCATTTTTCTCTTCAGATTTGTTTTGTATGTCATGTGGATCTCAAATCAGAGTGTAAGAATGCAGTGCCTTAAATTATGAGCTTGGGAAGGCCTCCACTAACTGATTTGATCAGTGCATGAAGCCAACACATCTGAGGGTACGTGCTGTCAATAGCTTCCAGAAGGTCTTGGAAGGAGAGTTCCTAAAACTGGCATTTTAATCCAGGACTCCCCTGTGGACATGAATCTCCCAATGGTCTCTGTTTTGCAGTGCCTTTGTCTTGGAGTACATGAACTGGGTTCCTTATGGATGTAATTACCTGAAAGCTGTGTTCCAGAAATACACTAGGAGGGTACCACAGCCACAAATGGACCTGTAATCCAAAGTAAAGAGGACCTGAAATGTATTTTTTCTGCACCTCAGACCCTCAGCACCCACTGTTTCACTCTACATGTTATCTCCACAATACATGCCAAGTGACATAGTCACTGAGCAGCATATAGATTTGGAATTAATTGACTTTTTTTTAATGGGATTGGCTGAATTTGTTTCTATTAACTGTTTCCCAATAAGCCTATGAATAACTATACACATATATCAATGCTAAATCTGACTATCTGATCATAGGGCAAAATTCACAGGATATCTTCTTTATATATATATATATATATATATATATATATATATATATATATATAT